>JABUQX010135952.1:10000-23351 GCA_015478945.1 Trachelipus rathkii | reverse complement strand
ACAAACCTATACCTAACCTATACCTAACATTCCCCCTACCCACCCCATACCTACCATATTGCCCTTAAACCTTATGGCTTAACACTCTACCTACTCAAAACAATGATCAACACCACCCACCTCCCTTTGGGCATTCTTTCTATCTAACACTCTACCTACCTCCTACCACTAGTCCTACGCTATGGTTTAACTACTATAGCTACTCCCTACACTAGTCCTAGCAGCTATGTGTTTAACCACTTTATAACTACTCCTCCACTATGCCTAACGCTATTATGTTAACAACTATAGCTTACTCTACCACTTATGCCCTAACGCTATGGTTCGCTTACCCCATAACTACCATCATAACTCTCCTAACACTATGCCTAACTCTATGCTTACTACCATTTTACCTACGCCTAACAGCTTTCAAAATGCTTTACCCTACGCCTAACAGCTCCAAAATGTTATACCTACGCCTAACAATTCTCAAAATGCTTTACCTTACGCCCCTAACAGCCTTAGCCTTAAAATCCACACACCAAAAGCTTCCAAAATGCTTTACCCACGCCTAAAAAACTTCCCAAAATGTATACCTACGCCTAACAGCTTCCAAAATGTTATACCCGCGCCTAACAGCTTCCAAAAATGCTTTACCTGAAAATTAACAATTTTAAAATACTACTAGCTATGCCTAACGATTCTCAAAATGCTATTATACCTACGCCTAACAATTTCAAAGTACTATACCTAACCCATTTTACGGAATACAATACTACCACTACTATACCTAACCCTATACCAAATACTATACCTAACCATTTTGAAAAAAATACTATGCCTAACCATATACCTTTACCTAACATTATAACCTTTAAGTCCTAACCATTTTGAAATTACTATGGCCAACCATTACCTATGCTCTAACCATTCCAAAGACTATACAAGTGTTTTGTATATGGATTGCTTTATGTGTACTTTGCGTGGTTTATATTGTTTGGATGTGGTTTGTTTGAGATCGTTATAACCTATGCCCAACCATTCAAATCATAGTAAATACTATCATGCCTACCCCAAACCTACGCCGACATTATATAGTTATACAACTAACCTAACAATCTAACGCTTGTATGTTGAAAACCCTACTAAAAATCTTTTTGATAATATTTATAGCCTAATGGAACCAGTATCCAGTTTTTGTATGCAAGATACAATAACCTCCGATCTAGGCTACTGGCAGACACTTAACTTTCATTTACTGACGTCTACGTACATCTACCATTTTATATATCTATTTACTTTATTACTCTATATTATATATAGTGGCACCTTTGGATATAAAGTGACATGTAATTTATTATATTTATTCTATATATAAACTCATACCTATATAGGATTCCTTTTAACAACCTCTTTCTTGTATCAATATTGCTATATATATATTAAATGAATAGATACTAACTCACAAATAATAATATATATATATACAATATATATATACGATATTAATATATTATATATATATATATATATATATATATATACAACAGCATTTCTACTATACTGTATATATATAGTTTATATTAAATATATATATCATTATATGAATATATATATATATATGTGTAAATATATACAGTTTAATATATAATATAGTATATCTATATATAAGGATATGAATATTACAAATATTAATAGTATATACTAATATATACGCTATATATATAATAATTAATATATATATATATATAATAACTCCTTATAACGATAACGTGTAGACTAAATAATACTTCAGCTATTTATTATTACGCTATATCCCGCATTAGATGTAATACGATATAATTATATATAACGATGATAAATATTACTTTTTAATAATATAATGCAATATATATATACCATGTCCACCTCCAATAATCCTATTAGGTATATAACGAACTTTATAAACTATACTTGTCCATTGATATAGATAACTACTATTTCTCATTACTTTATTCTTTACTCTTCCTTATATATACTACTTATATATACCTATTTTTATCTATATTATTACCTTATATATATCACTTATATAACTTACTTAATACTTAATTTATTAATAACTATATATACTAACTATTATATACATTACTATACTTAACTATATATATATCTACTTAATATCATTTATATATATATAATATTAATACTATTATACTATATACGTACCTTAATATGACATATATAGTCAATTATGTGTGATAATCCATTATATAATAACTATTAATTTCCTAATTATATATTATATATATAGTATCTTTTATCAATAGATATACTATATATTCATTTCTCATCGCTATTTTATTATACTAAATTTGGATATAGTGGATACTCTAATATATATATAATATTATACTATTATAATTAATAATATGCCTCACAATATAAAGCAAATACCGCTAATTAAGGACTACCTAGTCAGTATTATATTATTTTATATAATATCTGAAAATATAAATTTACAAATATATACATATTATAAATAAAAAACAGTAATAATTTATTTTTTTAGATTACTATATATATTATAGGTATATATTATTAAGCAACATAGTTAGTCACTTATATAGCCGTATATGATTATACTCTTTTCAATTCTCCGAAATTGGAATAGGATAATATAATATCAATTATTTAAATATTATCTAATTAATAATAATTTAAGCTATACATTTAAAATAACCCACTACAGAATAATTTATACATTTTACTATATAGTCTAATTCTATATTAATTTTTTTAATACGGTAGGTGTTTCATAATAATATTAATACATAGTAATATATAGGTATTATAGTATATATGTGTGGTATAGTTTACAATAATTTATAGTTTATTGATATATACTCACTATTATATATATATATATACTATCTTATATTAATAATCTATATACTTTTAACTATACGGTAGGAATAAATAGTCAATACTATATATTTAACCAGGAACTATATAATATTTTGATATTATAGTCTATTTAATTACTAAAAAGTGGTGAGCTAAATAAGCACATTGTTTGTTTTTTGCTGTTTCTCTTTTTCTATGTACCACCTTTCTCTACGATTTTTTAATAATAGTAATATGATTATAATGTTTTTAATTTAGTATTCACAAAATTCATATAAAGTACCTGAAATTTCTTTCTACTTAGTTTAGTTTAAAATAATATCCTATAGCATTATTTAAACCTATTAATATCCTTGTCCAAATCAAATAAAATAAAATACTCTTAAATGTATATATATATTATATATATATATATATATAGTTAAACAACAAATAAATATATACTTACTTATCCTTCATTTAATCAACTAATTATACCCATCCATAATACTTAATAACTATTATATTACTTAACCATAAATAAAATTTAAATTCCCCTAGCGATATATCTAATTATTTGTATCATTAAACTATAATTAAAGGAGGGGAGAAAATACGAAAGGCCTTAAGAAAAAGGGAGAACACTATACCAATTTTTATTTTACCCTTGCCGATTCTACAAAGATACATTTATACTAATCTAGTAACAAAAGGGAAGATGACACTTCAGTAACCAGAGCATTATTTCATCTGATATTTCCTTCTACTATTTTTCTTTCTTTGACCCTTGCATATAACTAGGAAGATATCGCTCAATCAGAAACACCGCCATAAGTGTAAATTTAAACATATTTACAATATTACATCGATTTAGCAATAGTCTATTACAACATAATTTCTTACATTTTAAAATCTGTTTATCTCCTTATGAAGATTACATACTGCTTCAGTATTTGTAAAAGCTTATTTAGCCCCTTTCATTACTTCGCTCTACTGACAATTTATTATATTATTACTGTCCCGGTGACAACCTATATAATATATATATATACTATATTATATATTAATCAGCAATTATATTCTCCTTACTGGTTAGTTTATATATTATATAGTATGTTAATAAGACTATTTGTGTGTTCTTTGTAAGAAGAAAAGGAGAGATCCTAAAGAATAAAGGGGAAATATAATTAAACGTTAGTTAAAAATGAATGACAGCTACAATAATGTGCTTAATAATTTCCTTTCCTCATAATAATAACATATATATAACGTTATATCTACTAATCTTAGTAGTTGAGCTAATTATATATATCACTTATTAATTATATAGTTTCTGACAACCTCCTATATATATATATATACCTATACCTTATATAAACTCAATAATTACCAATTATTTAATAATTTCAAATTGGCACTACTACCCTTCTTCTCAAAAGTATACATCATAATACTTTTGAACACCAGCTCTTGATATCCCCCCAAAAAAACTCGGCAGATCTTTTATTACAAATTAATAATTTGATAATTATTGCTATATAGTATATATATATATATAATATATATATATATATATAATATATATCTATATGTTACCATATCGTTGCTTGTACTCGAGAGGATTTCTTGGATCAGTTTAGAAACTTAATTGAACTCACTCAACTTCAAGAATGGGTTCATAGACACGCAGTACTGCGTTACCGGCAGCTCACTCTTGAAGGCGTCGCGAGAATCGAATACACGGCCCTAGACTCAATAGACTCGCGGCTATCCGAGCGCTTACGTCATATCCCCTTCGGTACTCCGTAAAATCAGAACATACAAGAATTTCCCTCCCTCCTATTGGCGATAGGTTACGCTTGGAAAATCCATTATATATAGTTTTGTAGGTTCAGCCACTAGCAATCTAAATAACGGTAAAAATGTATATTGACTCTATTAACCAAGGCGTATTCCTCGAGCCAAAAGATAAAACCAGGACTCTGAGGAACCAGTCTCGATTCTTCTCGGACGGCTTACCTAGTGGCGGAAAGTGGTTAAAGGATACGAAAGAGAAAAAGAACCATAACGTGAGATCTTGTAAGACCCATTTTACAGTCCAACTGCAGGCCTTTCTCTAGAAAGGGGGAAGGAGAAGGAGGCTGGTCGGAAACAATTTATTGGATCCGGAAGAGAATTACCACATACGGACGATTCAATTTTTGTTTGGTCTCCTTTGAGCGGTTATCTTTGAGTGACGCCTAGTGTATCGGCCGGAGAGGGAATCAACCAGGCTGCAACCAATAATTATGTATTTGGCTTTTTCTTGGTTAAGGCTGATTAAAGAAGGCACGTGTAGCTGTTATTATGAAACCGGATTTAATTAGAAGAGTGATGAAGACATTGCTAATAGACGAGCAGATAAAATGGTAAGCAGTACCAACTAGCGATAGCAATTGGTGGAGTAACTCGATCTGAACCGCTCATCTCCATACCGGATAACGCACAAACGGATCTAGGAGGCCAGGTCCTATAATAGCGCGAGGGAAGTCTTTAAGGCGAATTTTAGAAATAAGTTACAACAGACATACGACAAGGTAAGAAGAGAGATTAAGATATTTATAGGAGGCATGAATGCCCATGTCGGAACACGTAGTGAGGGGAGGAGCTGGTACTGAGAGTGTTGAAGGTGGGAGAGCAAAACGTTGAAGGAGAACATCTGATCGATTTCGCAATGAGAAATAGCTTGCCTATTTTGGACACTTTCTTTGAACATGAGGAAAATAAGAAATGGTCATATTGTATTTAGATAAGTAGAGTACAGAAGAAGAAAGATACGTGGAAAAGACGATGATAGATATGATGCTGACAAACGACAAGAGGGTCTTCGAGGGTGTGAAAAGCACCAATACGATCTCTTTGGATTCCAACCACAGAATGATATTGGGTGATGGAAAGCACATAGTTGAGGTGGAAATCACAAAAGATAATTAAGAAAAACGAGGGAGGGATATTCGTGGAGAAATTAAAGGAAAGGAGAGTAACGGAAGAGTTCAATGATAAAATCTCATTGGAGCATGATAGAAAAACAGAGGAACAAGAGTCTGTAGAGGAGATCTGGGAAAGCTTCAAGGCATTAGTGAACCAGGTGGCTGGAAAAGTTATAGGAAAGAAGAAAATTGGGGAATGGAGAAGGAAGAGGAGGACTGCATTGTGGAATGTTGATGCCAAAAATAACGTGAAATGCAAAAATAAAGAAAATGGAAAATGGATGAGGGCGAGAACGAAGGAAAAGTGAAAAGAAAACACAAACAATAGAAACCATGAGGAAGGTATGAAGAGAAGGAGTGAAAACTCTTCATGGATTAGAATAGGATGAGAACTGACTGAGGGCATGAAGGGCATCAGAAAGCTTATATATGGCCTAACCAAGACCATGAGAAGAAACAAAGAGTTCGAAACGTATGTAATCTTGAAAAATAAGAAAATGCACTCCTGGAGGAGGAAGAGGTGTCGGAGAGATGGAGAGGCTATTTTATGGAGTTGCTGAATGCGTAAGAAGGAGAGGGGATGGACGATGAGTTCGAGGAGGGGTTCTTCGGAACGAGACAGGAATTGGAGGAAATTTGAATTACTGAAATGATAGAGGTAAGAGAAGCGCTTAAGAGTTTGAAAATGGAAAAGGTGTAGGATATGACTGTTTGAGTAACGTAATATTTAAGACTGGAGAAGAAATAGCCAAATGATTTACAGAAATTCTCAACAAATCTTAGAATGAGGAAAAAATTCCAGAAGAATGGAGGAAAGAAATATAGCAATCTTTGCTCAGTACTCAAGAAAGGAGACAGAAGAGAATGTGCAAATAATAGAGAAACTTAATTACTCTCAAATGTGAGTTAGATATATGAAAGATTTCTGGAGAAAATATCAATTATAAGGGTTGATGAAAAAATATGGGAAGTGGCAACATGGTTTTATACCTGGAAAAACACAACAGATTTGAAATTTTAACTTGAAACTGATGATAGAAATAAACATAGAATGCAATAAGAAGATGTATGTTGCATTTATATATCTGGAAAAGACGTTAGATAGGATTTAGAAAGTGAAATTATGGAGAGTACTGGAAGATCCAGAATATGACACACCACCGAAATTGATAGCGTCGATTAAGGGCATGTACGAAACCCCAGCAAACATGGTGAAAGATGGAGGGAGTGCGGAGAGATGATTTGACGTGATGACTGGGGTGAGACAGATCAATGCTGTGTCATTGCTACATTTTACTTTGTGATTATATAGCTGCTTAAAAAGGATCTGTTCAAGAGAGAACAGTGTTAAATACATTGGCGTACGCAGACGACGCGGCTGTGATCACATCAAGGGTGGAGAACTTACAGATGACTATGAATAGGTGGAACTAGGTGCTGAGTACAAGGTGAATTGAGGATAAATAGATAGAAAACAGTGGTAAAGATGATAGCAGAGAAAGTAAAGTGACAATGGTTAATATAGAAGAGACTAGTTTTAAACATGTGAATACGTATAAAAACTTATTCGTCATGTTCAAAGAAACGGGGAAGACAAGATGATGAATTTGGGAAGAGAGTTTGAAAGTTCTTTAGGAACGTGGGATTATTTTACCCACTACTGAAAGAAAGGAAATATCTACGAAGGTGAAGGTAGTGATATACAAGACAATATTGAGACAAATATTGCTTTATAGTTCGGAGTGTTTGACCATGAACACTGTGCAAAGGAACAAGATAGAGGCAAAGGAGATGGGAGTGTTGAGAATCATTAGGTGTAACGCTGAGAGCCAGAATGAGGAATGAGCAGCAAAGAGGGAAGGTGGGCTGGTATCGACCCTTTAGTATGTGGAGAGAAACCATCTGAAATGGTTTGGTCTCGTGAAAAGGATGGAGGAGGCTAAGAGTTTCAGAAAGGTGATGGAGTGGTGACAAGAAGAAAGGAGACCTTCAAGAATCCGAGGAGGAGTTGGATGAGCTAGGTGAGAGAGGCTTTGCAGAGAAGGAGAAGAACACTGGGAAAAGTGGAGAGAACTGAACATTCGACGATATGTATTTGCAAAGAAGAATCTGGAGATGTGGCACCTGCCAGGCTTTGCCAAACAGGTTGATTGTGAGAAATATGAGATATATATATATATATATATATATATATATATATATATATATATATATATATATATATATATATATATATATATATATATATATATATATATATATATATATATATAGTTCAGTATCCGATTAGGTGACACCTATATCTAAAAAACTACGATATACATAAAACCTGAATACATTTTTGAATTCAGCGAACATTTTAATGCCGGAAAACAAAAAATATTTTATTAATTATTAATGAAATAAAAATTATTAAAAAATTAATTAAAATAATACGCCTGGTATGCCTGGCAGCGAGTCTCCTCCTCCTCCTGGCAGCGAGCAGGTGAGAAAGAATTTTTTTTTTTACTTTATCTTGCTAATGAAAGAACGTTTTTATTCGTTTTCGGTAATTTTCTTTATATACCATATATATATATAGTATATATAAAGAGTTATATATATATATATATATATATATTTCTGTATATATGTAAATATATATATATATATATATATATATATATATATATATATACGTTAAGTTATTAGTAGGTTAGATAGGTTAGGTTACTTAAGTTTGGTTAGGTTAGGTTAGGTAAGGTTAGGTTAACTTATTTATGTTAGGTTTCTTTTACTTGACCACTCTCTTTCTTCAATTGTATTGTAAACTTTTAACGAGTTAGTAACTGATAAGTGAATAAAATCTTCTTTCCTCATTACTGGTACTAAAAACATTTACCTGATCCTCTTTCTATACCTCTTATGACCACCATTCGTCCTCTTTTATATTTTCGTTTATCAAAAAGTGTATTTCAATTGCAACTTATCGTACACTATATCATATTTATTAATATATACTTTTTTTATCGCCCTTCATTTTATTTCTTCTTCATTTTCGTATTAAAATGTTTGCTGAATTCAAAAATGTATTCAGTTTTTATGTAGCTATCGTAGTTTTTTAGATACAGGTGTCACCTAATCGGGGGTGATCGTATATATATATATATATATATATATATATATATATATATATATATATATATATATATATATATATATATATATATATATATATATATATATATATATACATATATATTTATATATATATATTTCTCAATTCCTTTCTACAATTCAACCTGTTTGGGTAAGCCTGCCGGGTGTCACATCTCCAGATTCTTCTAAATACATCCATATTGCCTAATGTTTGGTTCTTCTCCACCTCCTCCAGTGTTCTCTACACACACACACACACACACACACACACACACACACACACACACACACACACACACATATATATATATATATATATATATTTTAGTTAAAATATTTATATTAACCTTATTATATATATATATATATATATATATATATATATATATATATATATATATATATATATATATATATATATATATATATATATATATATATTGTTAAAAAAAAAATGAAATAAATATAAATTTATTTCTCTTTCTAAATAATAATATTAAAAATCACATCGATTTTACTGTCTCTAGCTTTTTCTTTTTTCTGATTTTCTTTTAGCTACTTCAAATTCATTGGAAAATGTCAACAGAAACACCGCCAAGTAAAACATATTACAAAACATCGACTTCTAAGTAGCTATTGATTTTAAATCTGTCTTGAGTTATGCTATATATATATATATATATATATATATATATATATATATATATATATATATATATATATATATATATATATATATATATATATATATATATATATATATATATATATATATATCGTGTGGGGGTTTCTGGTCACAGATCTGGCGAGTCCTCGGGTGGCGGATAGAAGAGCCTTAATAAAAAGCTGGAGAGTAATCCCCTCGCGGAACAAAACGAGAACTTCCTCCCATGGGAGGTTATTTTGGTAGGCCTAGCAATCTAATAACGTAAAATGATATTGCTCTATTAACCAATGCTATTCCTCGAGCAGAACAAAACCAGACGCTGACGAACCAGCGCGATAAAGGATTACGAAAAAGGAAACTACCGAATTGTAACCATTAATGCGAGCACCTTTTCTAGAAAGAAGGAGGAGAAGGAGGCTGTGGACTTTATGGAAGAGATTAACTGGGATGTGCTGGGGGTTTTTGAGGTGAGATACCCATGAGAGGGAATCAAAAGGCTGCACAATAGTTATGTATTGGTTTTCCTTGGTAAGGATAATGAAAGAAGACACGTTGTAGCTGTTATTATGAAACCGGATTTAATTAGAAGAGTGATGAAGACATTGCTAATAGACGAGCAGATAAAATGGTCGTGCCACTGCAAATGAAGGGAGAAACACTGACCGCAATTCAGGTATACGCACAACATCAGGGCAGGTCCGTAAAGGAAAAGGCGAATTTTAGAAATAAGTTACAACAGACATACGACAAGGTAAGAAGAGAGATTAAGATATTTATAGGAGGCATGAATGCCCATGTCGGAACACGTAGTGAGGGGAGGAGCTGGTACTGAGAGTGTTGAAGGTGGGAGAGCAAAACGTTGAAGGAGAACATCTGATCGATTTCGCAATTGAGAATAGCTTGCTATTTTGACACTTTCTTTGAACATGAGGAAAGTGAGAAATGGTCATATTGTATTTAGATAAGTAGAGCACAGAAGAAGGAAGATATGTGGAAAAGAGGATGATAGATGATGCGACAAACGACAAGAGGGTCTTCGAGGGTGTAAAAAACACCAATACGATCTCTTTGAATTCTAACCACAGAATGATATTGGGTTCTGGAAAGCACATAGTAGAGGTGGAAATCACAAAAGATAATTAAGAAAAAACGAGGGAGGGATATTCGTGGAGAAATTGAAGGAAAGGAGAGTAACGGAAGAGTTCAATGATAAAATCTCATTGGAGCATGATAGAAAAACAGAGGAATAAGAGTCTGTAGAGGAAATTTGGAAAAGCTTCAAGGCATTAGTGAACCAGGTGGCTGGAAAAGTTAAAGGAAAGAAGAAAATTGGGGAATGGAGAAGGAAAAAGAGAACTGTTTTATGGAATGTGGAAGTCAAAAATAACTGAAATGCAAAAATAAAGAAATGGAACAGAGAGGCGAGAACGAAGGAAAACTTAGAAAAGAAAACACAAGCAATAGAAAACCATGAGGAAGGTGTGAAGAGAAGGAGTGAAGACACTTCATGGATAAGAATAGGATGAGAACTGACTGAGGGCATGAAGAGCATGAGAAAGCTTATATATGGCCCAACCAAGACCATGAGAAGAAACAAAGAGCTCGAAACCTATGTAATCTTGAAAAATAAGAAAATGCAATCCTGGAGGAGGAAGAGGTCGGAAAGATGGAGAGGCTATTTCAAGGAGTTGCTGAATGCGGAAGAAGGAGAGGGGATGGACTATGAGTTCGAGGAGGGGTTCTTCGGAACGAGACAGGAACAGGAGGATATTTAGAATTACTGAAATCATAGAGGTAGAGATAGCGCTTAAGAGTTGAAATGGAAAAGGTGTAGGATATGACGGTTTAAGTAACGTAATATTTAAGACTGGAGAAGGAATATCCAAATGATTTATAGAAATTCTCAACAAATCTTAGAATGAGGAAAAAATTCCAGCAGAATGGAGGAAAGAAATATAGCAATCTTTGCTCAGTACTCAAGAAAGGAGACAGAAGAGAATGTGCAAATAATAGAGAAACATAATTACTCTCAGCAGTGAGTTAGATATATGAAAGATTTCTGGAGAAGATACCAATTATAAGGGTTGATGAAAAAATATGGGAAGTGGCAACACGGTTTTATACCTGGAAAAACACAACAGATTTGAAATTTTAACTTGAAACTGATGATAGAAATAAACATAGAATGCAATAAGAAGATGTATGTTGCATTTATATATCTGGAAAAGACGTTAGATAGGATTTAGAAAGTGAAATTATGGAGAGTACTGGAAGATCCAGAATATGCCACACCACCGAAATTGATAGCGTCGATTAAGGGCATGTACGAAACCCCAGCAAACATGGTGAAAGATGGAGGGAGTGCGGAGAGATGATTTGACGTGATGACTGGGGTGAGACAGATCAATGTTGTGTCATTGCTACATTTTACTTTGTGATTATATAGCTGCTTAGAAAGGATCTGTTCAAGAGAGAACAGTGTTAAATACATTGGCATACGCAGACGACGCGGCTGTGATCACATCAAGGGTGGAGAACTTACAGATGACTATGAATAGGTGGAACTAGGTGCTGAGTACAAGGTGAATTGAGGATAAATAGATATAAAACAGTGGTAAAGATGATAGCAGAGAGAGTAAAGTGACAATGGTTAATATAGAGGAGACTAGTTTTTAACATGCGAATACGTACAAAAACTTATTCGTCATGTTCAACGAACAAGGGAGACAAGATGATGAATTGGGGAAGAGAGTTTGGAAGTTCTCTAGGAACGTGGGATTATTTTACCCACTACTGAAAGAAAGGAAATATATACGAAGGTGAAGGTAGTGATATACAAGACAATATTGAAACAAATATTGCTTTATAGTTCGGAGTGTTGGACTATGAACACTGTGCAAAGGAACAAGATAGAGGCAAAGGAGATGGGAGTGTTGAGAATCATTATGGGTGTAACGCTGAGAGCCAGAATGAGGAATGAGCAGCAAAGAGGGAAGGTGGGCTGGTATCGACCCTTTAGTATGTGGAGAGAAACCATCTGAAATGATTTAGTTTCGTGAAAAGGATGGAGGAGGCGAGAGTTTGTGAAAGCAAAAGTTGGAGTGGTGACAAGAAGAAAGGAGACCTTCAAGAACTGAGGAAGAGTTGGATGAGACAGTGAGTGGAGCTCGGCAGATAAGGAGAAGAACACTGGGAAAGTGGAGAGAACTGGAACATCTGACGATATGTATTCAGAGAAGAAAGTCTGATACGTGGTTATCTGTTGCTTGTTAAACAGGTTGATTGTGAGAAATATATATATATATATATATATATCGAAGATCATTTTATTTTGTTATTATTATATTATTATTGTATATTATTACATATATATTATTATTATTATTATTATATATATTATTATTATTATTATTATTACATATTATAAATATATATATATATTATTATTATATATATATATATTATATATATATATATATATTATTATTATTATTATATATATTATATATTATATATATATATATATATATATTATATATATATATATATATATTATTATTATATATATATTACATATATATATATATTATTATTATATATATATATATATATATATATTATTATTATTATTATTATATATTATTATATATATTATTATTATTATTATATATTTATATATATATATATATATTATTATTATTATTATATTACCTGTATATTATATTTATTT
>JABUQX010135951.1:10000-25000 GCA_015478945.1 Trachelipus rathkii | reverse complement strand
TTATTCATCATTATTATTATTATTATTATTATATATTTATTATTATTATTATATATTATTATTATTAATATTATTATTATTATTATTATTATTATTATTATATGTTTTTTATGTTACACATCTAAATGGTTTTGAATGGGAATGGAAGGAAAATTAAAGTTTATGATATATATTATATATATATATATATAGTTATATATAATATATATAATATATATATATATTAGATATATATATATATATATATAATATATATATATAAATTAATAAGATATATATAATATATAATATATTATATATATATATTATAATAATTATATATTTATAATATATATATATAATATAAAATATTATTATATATATATATATATAGTATATATATATATATATTATATATAATATTTATATATTTATATATATATATATATATAATATATATATTAATAATTTTAGTATATATATATATAAGTATAGTGGAGGGTCCATATTTGGAGCGAACGACTCTTTTACCCCTCTGACCTTGAGCCTTTTTGAGCGCTCTTTACGCCACCCTAAAATTTGGCCAAACCGCATTTTTTGGCCCAAATTTTTTACTGACCTCCTTTTTGGGCCTTTGACCTTTTTTGGCCTTACCTTTTTTACCTACTTGACCTTTTTTCGGAGCCAAGCCTTGGTCTTCCAGAGGTCATTATTTTGCCCATGGACATTTTTGGCAACCCTAATTTGTTGGCAACCCAATTTTTTCGGCAACCCTGATTTTGGCACCCTTCGAAAGAAGCGTTGCCGCCAAACGTGCGTTAAGCAACCGTTTGACGTACCCACCCTAATTTATTCTCGCCAAGCCTTTGGTCTTCCATGGGTCATTTTTGCGCCCACGGATTTTATCGCAACCCATAATTTTTGAAACCTGATTTTTGAGAACCCCAAATTTTTACAGCAACCCTATTTTGAGACCCTGATTTTTTGAAACCCATTAATTTTTTGAGGACCCTAATTTTTTGAACCAGGATTTTTTGAGAACCCGATTTTTTGAGAACCAAAATTTTTCGGTCAAACCCAAATTTTTAGAGAACCCAAATTTTTTCTGGCGAACCCTTATCTTTCAACGGTACAATTTTTTGCAACCCTAATTTTTCTGCAACCCTAAATTTTTTGTGTGGCACCCTAATTTTTTACGCAACCCGTCAATTTTTAACCCTTCGAAGAATTGGTTGCGCCAAACCGGTTGCGTAAGACAACGTTGTACTGTACCCTACCCTAATTTCGACCAACCCTTTGGTCTTCCATGGGTCATTTTTTGCCCACCCTAATTTTTGGCTACCCTTTAGGGGCTTATTTTTGATTCTTAACCTTGTTTGACCTTGATATTTCGGTAACATTACACAGCGCTATGCGCACACACACACACACATCACACACACCACACACACACACACACACAAGTTATTACACTCACACCAATTTACTTACACTAACACAGATTTACTACATCACACGAAGATTAGCTATAAACAACATGCAGATTTACTTTACACGTCACACCACAGAATTTACTACACTCTCACATATTACGTACACTCCACACACAGATTTACTTAACAGATTTACTTACACTCACACAGATTTACTTACACTCACACAGATTTACTTACACTCACACAGATTTACTTACACTCAACACAGAATTTACTTACACTCACACATTTACTTGCTCACACACAGATTTACTTATACACACTATGTCACTTATACACACACTATACACTTACATTTATCCCATAGACACTTACATTACACTTAACACACGTCAAACACCCCTACCAACCCTTGGGCTTTCCATGGGCGTCATTTTGTCCCACTGATTTTGGCATCCTTAATTTTTAGGCAGCCCTAATTTTCCGACCAACCTTTGGTCTTCCATAGGACAACTTTGAGAACCCAGAATTTTTCGGTCAACCCTTTTGTATATTCTACGTCCAATTTTGGCATTGTAACTTTTTTGACTTTAGCTTTTTTGATGGCTTTGGTGGTTCCCAATTCACCGTAAAAAGTATCTAGTGATGTTCTATTAGTGTTCTAAGAGTATTCTATGAGTGCCAGATGAGTGCCAGGTGGTGCAAGTGAGGCAATGAGTGCCAATGAGTGCAAGTGTGCCATGACTGCCAAGCTTGAGGCCACATAGTAGCCAACTTATGCCACATATGTGCAATGTGAGTGCCACTTTTTTTCAAAGCCTTTTTCTAGCCTCCCCTGAGCCCCGAAAGCCCCATATTGGTGTACTCCCCTATGGTTATACAGGTATAGGATTCGAATGGTGTGTAATTACAAGTTCTGCTTAGAATGCTTCCTTTACTAGATCCATCTCCATAACCCACTTTCATTTACCATTCATGATTATTTTTGATGCCTCAGCGATTAATGCCTGCAGCATTTGATGCCCAGCATTGATGCCTCAACTTTGATGACGTCATCTTTGATACCATCTATATTGATGATTCATCTTTGATGACCATCTTTTGTCTAACCTCTAGATCAAAGCTCCCACAGAGACTCAGCGTGCAGCCCTCCGCTGTGAAGACTGACAACCCCGCACCCGCAGGTGCGACCCGGCGGTACCCGCCCGGCCGCGTTGCGCGCCGCAGGCGCAGATTATTGCCTGCGTACCCGCCCGCCCGTGCGCCCGCAGCGCATATTTTCCGCGTACCCGCCCGCGCGTGCGCCCGCAGGCGCACGCTAACTACACCAAAAAATGAAATATATATTATATATTCTATAAGTCATTCATTTTATTTCATACTTAAACATTTCAAAGAATCTTTCAAATATACTATGAGTCATATCATTTTTATTTAATACTTAAACATTTTATTAAAAACATTTTCGCGAACCTAAAACTGTAGCTCATCACAGCCCTATTATTTAACATTATTTTTTACTTAATACTTTTTACTTAATACTTTTTTAATTATAAATTTTTTAAAAATTGTATGTCAGAAGAAAAAACCAGAGTGTTTGATATATAAACATTTATTTTACTACAACTGTACAAAATTTTATTAAAAACTTAACATACATACCTTAAACAGAAATCAGGAATTCAATAGAGTGTTATTACTAACACCCTAGGATTAGTAGCTTTGTTTTTATGCTTTACGCCATTTAACTCGTGTTTACTGCTTTAACTCATGTTACTGCTGTAACTTCATATGTTTTACGCTTTAATCATGTTTTACGCTTAACTCGTCTATGTTTTACTGCTTTTTAACTCATATATTTTAACATTACATACCTTAAAGCAGTCAAATCAGTAAATCAGAGGTCGTTACTATCTACCAAGGAAGGGGATTAGTAATGCTTTTTTTACGCGTTACTTGCTTATAACTTCGTGTTTTACTCTTTAACTCATTTTTACTCTTTAATCAATGTTATTTTACTGCTTTAACTCCATGTTTTTACTGTTTAACTCGTATGTTTTACGTTTTAACTCAATATTCATTAAACATTACATACCTAAAGCAGTTTAAATCAGTAATCATACATAACAACAAGGGTATTAGTATGCTTTTGTTTTACTGTTTTACTCTTTAATCTCTGCTTTACTGCTTTAAACTCTCGGCTTTACTGTTTTAACTTCATGTTTTACTGCTTTAACTCACTGTTTTACTAGTTTATAACTTCATGCTTACTGTTTACTCACTACTATTATATTAAAACATATTTTTTTATTTTGTGTTTAATACTTTTTATTTATTTTATATTATTTTATTATTTTTATTATTATTTTTATTTTATTATTTTTATGTTATTATTTTTTTTATTATTATTTTTATTTATTATGTAGTATTTTATTTTTATTTTATTTATTTATAATATACTTAGCCTTTTACTTTTATTATTGAATTATTATTTTATTATTATTATACTGTGCTATTTACCATGCCTGTTATTATTATTAGAACACCATACAACCACACACCCACACACCACCAACACACGCACACACACAACACCACACTTACACTATATACAACACGACACACACACACGTTACACTTAAACACATCACTATACACTTATACACACATTCACTATGACTACTTACATTTACCCATAGACATTTACATTACGCACTTAACACACACACACACAGCACACACACACAGATTGACTTACACTCACACAGATTTACTACACTCACACACAGATTTACCTACACCTCACAAACAGATTTACTTACACTCACAGCGATATATTACTTTACACACACACACAGAATTACTTACATCACACACAGATTACTTACACACACACACACACACACACACACACACAGACTCACTTACACATATAACGGATAATTTATTAAAACATTTTATATTTTAATTAAACCACGTACATTTATATACTCATTTCAAATAATAACTAGAAAATATTTCAAAGTTTTTAAAACTTCTATAATAATCAATCATGATCTTTGATGCAAAGGAATTTCATTATTAACGTTAATACTTGTGTTTATAAATTTTAGAAACTATCAGTTTTAAGAATAACTTACTTAAATTTTATGAAATTTTATTAAAAACATATATTTTACTACCTTAAAGCAATAATCAGTAAATCAGTAGCACCCCTCTACACCAAGCCATGCCACGTTTTGTTGTTCGATTGACTTACTGCTTTACATTATCTTTAGCCATGTAATAAGTAGCATAATAACAAAATATATGCTTGCCTGCCAACTTAACATGTATTTTATTAATATATTTTTACAGTTATTTAATTTAAAATAACAATTATTCACTTACATTCATATTTTACGCTCGATGTTAACTAATAATTATTTCAAGTTTTTTAAATAATTTCTGAGTTTTCTTATTAATTACTATGTACATCGACATCCAAACACGAGAGAAACACAACACCCGCACTCGTTACAGAGACGAAACTGTACCTCTCGTCTGTTAAAATAACTACTTTAGCCCTAAATTTAGTAATCCTTTTGTACCCTGGGCCATTTAGGCCTAATACAGGTCAAATATATTTCAAAACGACCTTTTCTGTAAATGTGGTGCCAATAACTACGTTTAGGCCATTAGCCTAATTAAGGATTAAGCCTTTCTTGTATCACGAGGCGGATTTAATCCTTACCAGGTCAAAAGGTAAATTCCAGTATAGACAGAATCGAAAATCAATGTTATTTTTATAAATATATTTCAAACTGAAACATGCTGGCATCGGTAAGATCCTTTGAGCAGGTAAGAAGGAAATGTTCTTTATTGTGAGTGGACGGAGTAATCCTTAGCTCTATATGACCTCGATGTGATTGGTCGAGAATTAGTTTATCGCTTTTTGGTTTTAAGTTATGAAAAAACATGTTTTTACTATCCTGAGCCAAAGTTTCGTTTATTTAAACTCTTAAAATACATGTAAATATTTATTTAAGAAAGTAAAAAATAAGGATAATAAAAACTTTACTATATAATTAGTAATTTAATAATCAATTAATTTACAATGATTTATACATTATTATATTTATATAATATAATTATAATATATAATAATATATAATATATATAATATATATATATATATATATATATTAATATATATATATATGTATAATAATATATATATAAGAAACATAAATATATACAAGATTAAATATATATAAGGTTAACATTAAATATAATACAGAATATATTATAATAACCACTCCACATGTGTTTCGTATTTTATATTAAAATTTCTAAATGCTGTGCAATAGCCAATTCATGTATATCATTATCGATGATTATAGTTTCGTTGTCTAGTAACACCTTCAGTAACACATATGTAAAAGTTTTCCGCTCAGTATCAAGAAAATTTACATCTGGTATCACCTGCATAAATCTTTCTTGCCAAGTGTTTCTAAAGTAGAATAAATGAATTTCTGTACGTCTATAGGAACTTAGGAAGCGATCGATGATAGCGCGTAGGATCACGATCAGGTTTCTTAAATGGCACAATATTCTGTTATTAACATTAATGAATTACGGTACGAATTAGATAACATATATGTTTCTTTCATCTGCAATAACACTAACCTACGTACCTTCTAACATATTATATTCAGCGCTTAGGCCTGAAATTGTAGAATCCATATATGTAGGTTCAAATACGGTTGTTTCATTATTTCTCTCCCATTAACATAACTTCCAAATGATTTATGTTTTATGTTTTATAACAACCGCTAGAGTAAGTTGCTTATCACTGGTTTCTTCACACAGGCTAATAATTGTTTCGGTCCAGTTTAAACTGAGCTGGTGGTAGAGTATTCTGTTAAGCCACTCTTCAGTGTGATTAAATATACAAAGTAATTCATCTGGGATCATGAAAATACGCTTGTATTTGATACATGGTGATTGGGTAGAACACTTTGAAAAATTTAAACCATCGGTTTTCTTTTTATTAAGAATGAAACCTACTTTAGGGATCTTGATTACCACTGGAACATATGTCTTTATTGACGTATACCTTAAGGTGAATTCATGATATACACTTAGTGAAATAGAACACTTTATTCACAATCAGAGACTTGTGCACAGCTTAAAAGCAAACGAGTATGATTTTAAGAATGCAGTTTGGACTAAAACATCCGCCTGCTCAAATATAATTTTCACCAATCCCAGATAAGGCGCAGGATATGAAAAAACATGTTTTTTCGTGTCCTTATAACCAAAAAGCGATAAAAATTCTTCCCGGGACCAACACAGACGAGGTCATTATAGAGTAAGGATTACTCCGTGTCCACTCAAAGAAAGTGTAAACATTTCCTCTTACCTGCTCAAAGGATCTTACCGATCCACCATGTTAATCAATTTGAAAGGTATATTCATTGCAATTATAAATTAATAGACATTGATTTTCCTGTTCTATGGTCTGATGTGTTAATGTACGTGGAATTACCCTTTGAGATCCTTGTTATATATTTATGATCCTGCCTGCTGATATCAATAGAAGGCTAATCGTTTTAAATTAGCCGAAAATTTAGGGCCTAACAGTAGGGTATGGTTCACCACTAGTTTTACATGAAAGAATGTCAGTTTAGAATATATTTGACTATTGGTATCTTATGCGTTCAAATCGCCCGGGACAAAAAGGATTATGCCTAATTTAGGCTAAGAGTAAATATATAATATCAGAGAGAGGATCGATAACGAATATAACATTGAGAGCAGGCGAGTTGTTAGATAGTATGTTTCTCGTGTTGAATTGTCGATGTCTACATTAGATAATATAATAACTAATGAAATCAAATTAATTCTAAAAACTTATGAAAGTTATTTTAGGGGTTACACGAGCGAAATAATATAAAACTGTACAGTTAGAAAATCTGTTATTTTAAAAAAAAACTTAGAATGATTTTAAATAATAAAATACATGTTATTTTAGCAGAGTAAGAATTATTTTGTTATTATTTATACTTATTACAGGCTAAAGATTGAAGCTGTAAAGCAGTTAAGTCAATAGAACAAAACGTGGGCATAGTTGGTGTAGAGGGTCTAGCGGGCACCTACTTGATTATATGCTTTAAGGTACGTTAAAGATATATGTTTTTAATAAAATATTCATAAAATTTAGTAAAGTTATTTTAACACTTGATAGTTATAAATTTATAAACAAAAAAGTATACAGTAATTAATAAATTCTTTGCTCAAAGATAATGATTGATTTATTATAAAGTTTAAAGAAACTTTTGGAAATAATTTAGTATATATGAGTATGAGGAATACTAAATGTACTGTTTAAATTTACAAACATAAAATGTATTAATAAATGTATACTTATCATTAGTGTAAGTGAGTGTGCTGTGTGTTGGTGTGTGTGTAATGGTAAGTAACATCTTGTGTGTGGACTGAAGTTAAATCTGTAGTCGTGTGTGTAAGAAATCTGTGTTGTGAGTGTAAGTAAATCTGTGTGAGGGTAAGAAAATCTGGTGGTAGTGAGTGTAAAGTAAAGTCTGGATGAGTTTAAAAATAAATCTGGGTGTGTTGCGTGTGTAGTGTTATGTGTGTGTAAGTGTAAATGTAGTGTCTATGGGTGAAATGTAAGTGTTCAAAGTGAATGTGTGTATAGTGTTCATTCTTGATTGTGTGTATAAGTGTAAGTTGTGGTGTGTGTGATGTGTATGTATAAGAAGTGAGATGAAATAGTAAGATAGATGTATAGATAGTAGAATAGAAAATTTAGATAAGAGAAAGAAAAAAAAAAAAAAAAAAAAAAAATAGATAGTAGTTGTAAGTGATGAAATAAAAATAGATGAAGAGAAAAGATATATATACAATAAAATAAAAAAACAACAGGAGGGAAAGTTGTTAGTATTTAAGATATAATAAAAAAAAATAAAAATAAAATAATAATAAAAATATAAAAGAAATAAAAATAAAATATATCTAGAAAAATAAAAATAAAAATAAAAATAAAATAATAAAATAATAAAAATAAAATAATAATAAAAAGAAAATAAAAAAAATTAAAAAATAATAAAATAAAAATAATAAAAGGAAATAAAAATAATAATAAAAAAATAAAAAAGTATATAAAAAACAAAAATAAAAACATAATGGTAATATATAAATGAGTATAACAGATACAACAGAGTAAAACCAGTAAAACAAGGAAGATTTAAAGCCAGCAAACATGAGTAAACAGTTAAAGCCGAGAGTTAAGCAGTAAAGCAGATGTAGGTTAAAGCAGTTAAACGAGATAAAACAAAAAGTACTAATCCCTTAGTACACCTCTATCTGATTTACATTGATTTACTTTGCTTTAAGTAATGTAATGTTAGTTAAAATATCATGAGTTAAAACAGTAAAAAATATGAGTCTTAAAGCATAAACACATGAGTTAAAGCAGTAAATATGAGTTAAGAGCAGTTAAAACATGAGTAAGAAGTAAAACACGAGTCTAAGCAGTAAGCAGTAAAACAAAAGCCATACTAATCCCCTCCGTTGGTGATAACGAACACCCTCTTATGATTACCTGAAGTATGCTTTAAGGTAGTAATGATAAATAATAGTGATGAGTTAAAGACATAAAACATACGAGCTCATAAAAGCAGAATAAAACAATCGAGTTAATAGCAGTAAAAGCATAATGAGATTAAGCCAGCTAAAACATCGCCACCGCCTCTACACAGCCAGCTAACCACCCACGGAGTTAAACAGTAAAAGCAGTAAAACAAAGCAACCTAACCCGGAGTGTTAGGTTAAGTTACACCTCTATTATTTACTGATTTACTGCTTTAAGGTATGTACTTGTTATGTTTTTTAACAAAATTTCGTACAGTTGTAGTAAAATAAAATGTTTATAGATCAGACACTCTGGATTTTTTCTTCTGACATACAATTTTTTAAAAAAAATTATAAATTTAAAAAAGTATTAAGTAAAAAGTATTAAGTAAAAATAATGTTAATTAATAGGGCTGTGATGAGCTACAGTTTTAGGTTTATGAAAATGTGTTAAGAAAAATGTTGAAATTTGAAGTAAAATAGATGACTCATAGTATATTTGAAAGAAATCTCTTTAAATGTTTAAGTATTGAAATAAAATGAATACTTATAGATATATATAATATTTCATTCGTGCCGGAATTTATGTGCCTGCAGTGCGCAGCGGCGGCGGTACGCGGAAATATTTGCGCCTGCGGGGCGCACGCGGTGGGCGGGTACGCGGAAATATTGCGCCTGCGGGCGCACGCGGCGGGTACGCGGCGGGTCGCACCTGCGGGTTGCGGGTGTCAGTCTCACGCGGCAGGGCTTCACGCTTGAGTCCTGTTGGGAAGCATATGATCTAGAACGTAGACAAACGAATCATTACAAAGATGAATCATCCAATATAGGGATGGTATCAAAGATACGTCAATCAAAGTAGAGGCATCAATGCTGAGGCATTCTTGAGGAATTAATGCTGAGGCATCAAAATATCAAGTGTTGAGTGTAAGTGTATTGTAAATGAAGTGTCTATGGAGAGTGATCATAGTAGGAAGCATCTCTAGCAGATTGTAATATACACCATATCGAATCCTCAGTACCTTATACATAGGGTAGACACCCATATTAGGGCTAATCGGGGCTCAGGGGAGGCTAGAAAAGGCTTGAAAAAATGGCACTCACATGGCACTAATGTGGCGACTAGTTCGGCACTATGTGCAACTCACTTGCACTCATGGCACTCACTTGGCACATCATTGCACCATTGGCACTCATTGCACCACTTGGCACTACCTGGGCACTCCATCTAATTACTCGTAGAATACTCATAGAACACTTAATAGAACATCACTAAGAACTTCTTACGGGTATGGGAACCATCAAAAGCATCCAAAAAAGCTACAAGGATCAAAAAAGTTTACAATCCAATTGACCGTAGAATAACAAAAGGGTTTGACACGAAAACATTTGCGTTCCTCAAAGTTGTCCTATGGAAGACCCAAAGGGTTGGTCGAAAAATTGGCTCCAAAAAATTAAGGATGGCCAAAAATCAGGGTGGGACAAAATGACCCATGGAAGACCCAAGGAGTTGGTAGTGTGTTTGTACGGTTGTGAAAAAGTGAATAAAGTGATCTATGGGTAAAGTAAGTGTCACTAGTGAATGTGTGTATAATGACATTTAGTGGTAGAAAGTAAAATCTTTGATGTGAGTGTAAGTAAATATGTGTAGTGTAAGTAAATCTCTGTTGAGTGTACAGTAGTCCTGTGAGGGTAAGTAAATCTGTGTGAGTGAGTAAGAAATCTGGTTGAGTCGTAAGTAATCTGTTAAGTAATCTGTGTGGAGTTTAAAGTAAATATGTGTGCAGTGGAAGTTAGATCTGTGTGTGAGTGTCAAGTAAATCTGCATGTGTTTAAGTAAATCTGTTTGTGAGTGTAAGTAAATCTGTGTGTTAGGTAAGTAAATCTGTGTGAGTGTTAGTAAATCTGTGTGTGAGTTAAGCGGATGTATGGTGGTGTGTGTGTGTGTGCTGTGTGTGGCGCATATGCGCGTGTGTAGATTTACCGAAATATCAAGTCAAAACAAGGGTAAGACAATCAAAAAGGGCTAAGCCCTAAAGGTCAAGGCCAAAAGTGCCCAGCAAAAAATGACCCATTGGAATTTCTATTGGTTTTTATGGTCTTCATAGGAAAGGGTACGTACAACGTTGGCTTACGCAACCGTTTGGGCGCAACCCTTCTTCGAAGGGTTGCAAAAATTAGGGTGCCGTAAAAATTACGGTTGCCAAAAAGTAGGGTTGCCGAAAATATTAGGATTGCCAAATTGTAACCGTATAGAATAGAATAGGGTTCGCCGAAAAAATTGTTCTTAAAAAATATTGGGGTTCTTAAAAAATTTGGGTTCTCAAAAAGATCCGGTTCTCAAAAAATCCGGGTTCTCAAAAAATAGGGTTCTCAAAAAATTAGGGGTTCTCAAAAAAATTAGGGGTTCTCAAAAAATTAGGGATGCCGAAAAATTTGTGGTTCTCAAAAAATCAGCGGTTCCAAAAAATTAGGTTCCTAAAATACCGTCGGGCCAAAAATGCCCATTGGAGACCAAAGGCTGGGCGAAAAAATTGATTAGGCTGAGGTACTTACACGGTTGCTACGCAACCGGTCTGGCGCAACCTTCTCGAAGGTTCGCAAAAATCAGGGTTGCCGAAAAAAATTGGGGTTGCCAAAGAAGATGGTAGGGGTTGGGCCAAAGAAAATACCATGCCAAAATATGACCGCATGGAAGACCAAAGGCTTGGGCGAAAAAAAAGGCAAAGGGTAAGAAAGGTCATAGGCGCAAGAAGAATGGTCAAAAGGCCCGAAAGAAGGATCAAGGTGCATGTGATAAAATTGGGCCACAAAAGATGCGGTTTCGGCCAAAATTTTTAGCGGTGGGGAAAAAAGAGTCAAAAAGGTCAAGGGTGAAGATGGGTAAAGACGTCGTGCTCCAATAAGGACCTCCTTACACTTATAATATATATATATTATATATATACATAGTATAATATATATAATATATAGAATATAATTATATATATATATATATATATAATTAATATATATATATATATAAATATATATATATAATATATATATATATATAATATATATTATATATATATATATAATATTAAATATATTATAATAATTATATATGTATATAATATCATAATATTATATATATATATTTATATATATATATATATATATCTTAATATATTATAATATATAATATATAATATATATTAAATATATTATATATTACTATATATATATATATATATATATATAAAGTGAAAAGAGTGCTGGCAGAGTTATTTCTTTTCTCTGCCACTTCACGTGTAGTTGTCACCAATTCTGTAGTCCCCGGGTTTGCAGGCGGAAGAGCTAAGCTTCTTTGTAAGCCAGAGCGGGGAACCAGAGCGGGAAGGTACCTTTTTGTAGGCTGATGGAAAGCTCGACTTCTTTGTTAACAAGAGCTGGTGAACCGGAGCTGGAGAGCCTTTTTGTAGGCTGAAGAAGAGGTTCTGGTGGTAGGAGCCTTCTTCTTCTTAGCCTGGATAGCAGGTCCGGCAGTTGTAGAGGCATACGTTCTCCTTCTTTTTTCTTCTGCTACCTGTTCCCTCTGTGTCGCTTATTAGTAGTAGTGTTATCTTGGAAGTCTCTCTCTCTTGTAGGTGTAAGAAAACTCTAATGTTGTATTGGATAAAATAATTTTATTGAAAAAGCATTCAGCTATATGTATTTACCAACTTCGTACACATGCTGTTAAAGTTTAATTACAATATTTCAACTGTTTTTATATTCCCTGAGTACATTCAATTTTTTTTTTAAAACCAAATTTTTGTTTCAAATTAACAACAATTTTTGTTCAAGCAAAACTAGTTTTAGTAATTAATAATCTGCAACTAATGAATTAAAGCAATTTAACCTATAAATTATTTTATGATAATTTGATGGCATCTCATGAGTAAAATAAGAAACTGAAAGAAAACTTTTAAAAGCGAACATAATTTCTCTTTCCAAATAAATAAAAAGCAAACAAAATAAAAAGTACGTCCGAACTGACATATTTATTGCATAACATTTAATTTTATAAGTAATTTTCAAAATAAAGTTTTATACATTCTAAGCAATAGTTTTGTTTCTATTATAAAAAGAAAAGCTATATTAACAACAATCCATTATATAATCAAACATTGCAAGCCAAATATTCACTCGATTTATGATAAAAAGTTTATTCGGCCTTTTAAAAATGCGAAGTATGTGATCCCTCGGGTGCCTCTCAACTTATTTTAAATTTGAAAAAATGGGGAAAAAAAGAAACGCGAAATGCTTTTTTAAACAATCTTAGCGTCTATATGACCAAACTTAAAATCTATCCAAACCAAATTTATGAAAATTATGATAAACAATACACGATGCGTAAAATACAATATTATACTATAATTTGCACAGTCTATTACATATCAGGGTGTAAAAATTCATCTACTACATAAATGCATTTTTACATCTTCAGCGTGAGAGAGAGAGAGAGAGAGAGAGAGAGAGAGAGAAGAGAAGAGAGAGAGGAGCAGAGAGAGTGAAGAGGGAGGCAAAAAGGCTGATGGCGGAAAGAATGAAATATATACTTTGCTACCAGATAGAGCTAAAAAAAAGATGAAAAATAGATGCTAAATGATGTAAAAGCTAATTAGCCATATAAATTTCCTATTTAATGAACAAAATAAATTGTATATAATTCATTCTAGATATTATATTTTAATCTTAAAAAGTTATGTATTTCTCTAATTTCGAGATGTCCTTGATGCCATCTCCAATACATTTTCTTTGTAAAACTGGCTTATTAGAAGAATCATATTTTATCGTAACTCTTACTCAAAACACTCTTTCAAACAATCAAATTTCCATTATATAATATGTATTATAGTATATAAATATAGATATATATATAATATATATATATATAATATATATATTATATATTATTATATATTATATATTATATATATATATATACATATAATGTATATATAATAATATATATATATAGTTACAATTATAAAATTTATTATATAATATATATATATATATATATCATATATACGTATATATATTTATAATATATATATATATATAAATAATATATATATATTATTTACCGTATTATATTATATATATTATACTGTAAGCATTTAAATTTCATTTGTATGTATCTCTTATAGCAAACCACACTATTTTTGTGCCCCCCCCCCTTGCTGTCTATAATCTCAATTTTCACCCATAGCGGGTTATTGAACACTTATGGGTAACGACGCTGTTTATATTTGAGTTTTAATTTGGAGATTTATCGAATTTCCACCTATGTCGCTATAAGCCCTTTCCACTGATGAGTAAAGACTCAATTTGATTCATTTCGTAATATATCTTAAAACTCAATACTATCTCAAAGGTTATTTGCACTACTATTTACTTTAAAAGCAGAAGCTTTTCTATCTTCTTCTCGAAGCTAGTCCCAAATGATCGACAGAGAAAATGATCGACAGGTCATATGGTCGACATTTGTAAATTAAAAAAAAACCAACAAAAGCCTAACCTAACCTAACCTTAAACCTAACCTAACCTAACCTAACCTACCTAACCTAAACCTAACCAAGCTTAACCTAACCTACCCAGCCTAACTAACCTACCTAACCAACCTAACCTTAACCTAACCAACTTAACAAACCTAACCTAACCAAACCTAACAACATAACATAACATAACATAACATAACATAACATACATACATAACATAACATAACATAACATAACATAACAGCCGCGGAGGGCTGTACGGAAATTTTTTTTGATGTCGCGTCGACCATATAACCTGTCCACAATTTGGGCTTCCCCTTCTTACTCTTTTCTACAGGAAATTTGCCATCATTTTGGAGGGTTTCAAGTATACGCAACCATGGCATTTTTCTTGTTGCAATAGGTTGCATGTGAATAACTT
>JABUQX010135950.1:0-18547 GCA_015478945.1 Trachelipus rathkii | reverse complement strand
GAAAGAACACTTTGAGAATCTGTATAAACATATTAACAGTAATGAAGAGGTGATAGTGAATGTGTGTGGGTTTGATGGTAAAGAAGAGTATATTGGGGATGAGGTCAGTAAGTGAGGAGGTAATAAGACGGGTGAGAAAGTTGAATACTGGTAAATCTGGCAGGTATAGATGAAATTACTGCGAAATGATCAAGAACGGAATAAGATGGTGATTGATTGATTGAATATTGAATAAAAAAGCGTTTATGGAGGGTATAGATCCGAGGGATTTGAGAGAGTGGTAAAGTACCTTATAAGGGTGAGATAAGGGGAAACTGTAGAATTATAGGGGAATTATATAGAGTGCTGTAGGGAAGATATATGTTAGCGTATTTAAATCAAGAATGGCACTGACTACACCATTTGTAAGAAACAAGTGTGAGTTGAGAGTGGTAGAGATATAGACTAAATTTTGCATTAAATAAATGACTGAGAAACAGTGAGAAGAAGAATAATTTGTATTTATAGTCTTATGATGAGATTAATAGGGAAGCTCTTATGACAGGTGTTAGTAATATATGGTGGTGGTGGTACGCTTCTGAATGAAATAAAAGTATGTAGACATAGTGAAGCGTATGTAAGGAATGGAAACAAAGCCTAAAGTGATCAGTTTAATTTAAGAAAGGAGCAAAGCAGGACAAGTAGTCCTTTGTATACCTAATTGTATAATGATGAGCATATAAAGAATTAGAGATGGTGGCAGGAAAATGGTGTAATGATGAGATGAGGTGGGAGGTAGGGTGGCCCACTATTATATGAAGATGATTTGCCTGTAAAGAATCTAAAGAGTTTGTAGAGAATTGTAGATTTACAGAGTGTAAAAGGAGGGGTTTGTTAACGTAGATAATATAAGGTTATGGCTGCAGAAGTGAGGATAGTCCTCAGAAGCCATAAGCTAGATGGTGATACAAATGGAACAAGCATTTGAATTTTAAATATTTAGATATACGCTTGACGAAAAGAGAACGACATGCAGGTAAAGTAGAAAGTTAGAATGGCAGAGCATGGGTGCAATTAATCAGCAGGAGCAAGGGACCAGCCTTGAGGTGAGGGCCACATGAGGTGGTTGTTAGCCACCTGGTGTTAATGTATAGTAGTGAGACTATGGTCTAGAATAAGATATAGATCTAAAGTTCACTAAAACATGTTCCAGATTGATCTTAGGGGGGGGGTAGGTTTGAAAAGAACGGATAAAATGAGGAATGAACGTATTAGAAAGCTATGTGGTGTAAAGGTGAGCCTAGAGAATAAAAGGAAAGTACGTTGAGATGGCTTGGTCATGTGAAAGGGAGTTTGTTCTAGTCGGCATAGTTTAATGTATAGTGGTGAGTGTGTTGGGACTCACCGCTGGGAGACCGAAGAAAAAGTGGATTGAGTTGGTAAACGAAATGTCTGAATGAGAGAAATGTGTTTGCAGAGGCAATAAAAGGTGCATAATAGGAGCGGAATGGAGGTAGTTTTCGTGAGGTATGGTTAGCCCATCTGGTCAGGATAAAAAGGCCAAACCCTACACTGATCGTACATATGCCATAGCAGAGGTCCATCGTGAGAGAACAGAATTTTGCTGATTCTGCCTTCTTGCTCTCACTAATTACAGTTGTCAGAACCGGAAAACCAATTTCTGGACACCCCTATTGATTTGAAACCCTAAATAGAAAGAGAAAGAAAAAAACCTAAGGTTGAGCCATGGTTCAGTGCCAGTGTGATTCCTCATTATAGTGGCCCACCAGGGGGCGGTAATATTCTTGGCAAACATGCGATGGACGTGCACCATTTGACTACCATACCGACAGACGAAGGTAGCAGCAATTGAAAGAAATGCGAGCTATTAACGGCATCGCTGTTTTCCAGAGTCTGACAGAGTGGGTGCGTGGTTAATACATATGAGAATATTTTATATACAAAAAATATTTGTAAAGGTATAAAAAGGTACATGTGTAATTGGTTCTGTTATATTTGAAAACTTTTATTTATTTTACTGTCCTTTGTTTTTTTATTTTTCTCTTTTATGAATGCATGTTCTTTGGAAGCTTGTTTAGAGATCAGGTTAATAGTCTTTTAAGCTACCTTCACGTAGATACCAATAAAATTTTTGAAAGAAATGGGCAATATTTAAGGGGTCATGAGGATGTAATTGCCTGCGTAACTTACATTCCCAATATTGGCTGGGAACCACTAGTCTAGGCTATAATTTGATAACGGAATTTTTAAAACTTTTTTTCTTAATTAAGAGTTAGGAAACGCAAAGTCATAAACCCTCACCACAATTAGATTACAATATTAAATCTTTCATTTATGAATTTTCGTTCTGCTAAAAATAAAAAGAAACAGGCAAGATCTGTTGTGTTTCTCTTAAGAATTATACAAGAAATTATAATTAAAAACAAAATCCCATCTAGAAAAAACTTTTAAAACAAATACCTCTCAAATTTTACACCTAATTCAAACGCTCATTCTTGAAGATTAACTCATAAGATTAATACCTATATTTAATAATGAGGAAATTTGAAAAGAAAAATAGTTGAGAAAAAAATACCTCAATAGACGTAACAGTTTCCTCAACATCCCCAAGAACCATATTTAAATGTTGATCATAAGCGTGTAACCGACCTCGCAGTTCTCTTTCATTCCTCATCTTAACATAAATTCGCTCGTCGAGAGACAGACGAATCAAGTCTAAAGGTTCCTCAACAGCCATCGCTCCTCCCGGTCCTAAGTCAATTTCTTCAGCCATTCTTATCTTCTATCAACCTGAAGAAGATCATTGAAAGAAGATCAAACATTCGCATTGATGCCAAATCCCGACAAACCAGTAACATCGTTCCTCTCAAACCTCCCATAGAGACCTGCTGGAGAACAAGCAAACCACCAAACGAAATAGATAATAAAGAATATAAAAAATTAAAAATAACATTTCAAAATAAATTAAACTTTTTAAAAAAATGCTTTTATGTATAAAACTTAATTTCTATAAAAATATTTTATGAAAATGCTAAATGTACTATTTACAATAAATTTGTAATCGTCAGGTATAAAGTTAATTTTGAATATTTAATAGTATCGCATATTTAAATAAGAATTAAATTACTCAAGATTCAGAATGACAAGGTAAACCCAGCACTAATAAACAATAGACCCTAAAAGATAGTTAAGTAATCTTGAGAATTTTTTTAATGTAATATATATATATATATATATATGCTATATATATATATATATATATGTATATATATATATATATATATATATATATATATATATATATATATATAATATATATATATATATATATTAAAACTACCTTTTAACGTGCTTTTTATGCATATATATATATATATAAGGTATATATATAGAGAGTATAGGGTATGTAAGATATGGGAGTAACAATGTTAAATAAAATCATGGGTTATTGGGTTATATATATATATATATATATATATATATATATATATATGTTATATATATATATATATATATATATAAGGGCCGCTCTCTTTCTGTGACTGTGCTCGCTATCTTCTACTGCTTCTTTCCTAATGCTCCGCTCAAAAGACCCATTCCAGAATTTTGGAAAATATATACATGAAGAAGAATATATATATATAGATATATATATATGTTATATATATATGCTATATATATATAGAGAAAGAGTTAAAGATAGTTATATATATATATATATATATATATATATATATATATATAGTATGAAAGATAGCAAGATATATATATATATATATATATATATACATGATTAATTTAATTACTTAAATAAAATGATATAAATAATAATTAATAATAATAATAATAATAATAATAATAATAATAACACACAATAATAATAATATGACACAATAATATTAATAATACTATCAATAATAATAATAATAATAATAATATTAAAAACTACCTTTAACGTATTGTATCCCCCTTTCATGAGGGTAAACACGGGGCGAAATACAGGAAATCTCTGAACCTTTGGGCGCTGCCATCCCAAAACCAGTGCCACTAACGTGTTCTCAGCTGGTGCTGCACTCCTCGCCCCAGGGTAGATAAAAACCTTATTCAGCACGAGGGAGGATTGAACTAGCGTCCTCCTCGTATGAGAGGCTTCCATAGAAGCTCAACCTTCCTGAGCGCACTGAGGTGTTCAAATAATAATAATAATAATATAATAATAAATAATAATAATATCATTGCAATGTTCTGTGAAAAAACATAAATAATAGTTCAAATTTTAGTGTTAATTATTAAATATCAAACAATTATGAATACCATATATTTTAATATTTTAACGAAAAAGTACCTAATGGTAGAATTTAAGCCTTGCTAGAAAGTAACATCTTTTGACATTCTGCCCACGTTATCTTTTTGGGAATAGTTTCTTTCAAAAATTCCAAATTATCTTCTTTGTGAACTTTATTCGAGAGAGCCTCGTAGTCGAGCATTGTTGAATCGGAGGATTTTAAAGACTCTGTGGCAATATGTTGAATAAAAAGCTCAGTGGCTTTGGTGATTACGTGGAGAGCTTCGTGCGGTACAATTTCAACATCTGGACAACTTTTCATAATCATCTTTATTCGATGGTATGGTAAAGAAACGTCATGATTCCTTTTAGGTGAATTGTTACTACTACTACTGCCACCGCTAGTATTAATGGAAGATCCTTCACTTTTGGAATTTAGTTTATGAACTCCATTCATTTTGCTGAGTGAATTCATATTTGGCAACGTGCTGCTATCTGGCTTCTTTTTAACTTCTGATGAAACTTTCTTTGGTGTAGACTTTTTGACAGAGGATTTGGTGTCCACTTTATTTGACTCCTTTTTAATGTTGGGCTTTGATCCACTAACTTTGTCCTTCTTCTCTTTACTCTCCTTGCCACCACCTCTCTTTAAGAACTGATTTAGGGAGGTGGAGACTAATATTTTATGAGACTTTTCTTTCTTTGCTTTTTCCTCTGAGCTAAAAAAAAAAAAAAAATTAACTTCAACCCAAGTAAATTGTTTACGAGAATGTGAGAATGCTCATAAAATAAATAATAACAAAATAAATAATAATTAATTGAAGGCAATGAACCTCTGGGATAGAACTGAGAAAGAAATTTTGACTCAATTGAATTCCAGTTCCTGACAAAATTTCAAACTATTTCTCCATAAAAGAAAAAAAAATTTTTAAAAAACAAATGCAGATTATATTGAAAATAAGATTACCAGACATACAAACATACCAGTCTTTTCTAAAAAAAATTTATTTCAAATACTTTCATTCGTATTATTAACTTTATTATATACTTTTGTATACCGTAAACATTTAAAATATTTTAAAACTTACAATTAAAATACATATGCAATCTTTTTTGCTATTTATTGTATGTATTATGATTAATCATTAACTATTACCTGTATGGATACACCTATAATTTAAAAGCTATTACACTATTATTGGGTCACTGCATTTTATATTAAGATCGAAAAGAGTTATTTTGGTACTGGTTAATTTGGAAAAAACTAGGCCTATTACTGTTATACTACCTACCTAATCAATTTATAATTTTCTGTGGGAAACTGAGCCTCTCACTGACATGCTACATAATAAATTAAAAGCTTGGGAAAAATTGGGTCCATTACCACTATGCTACCTAATAAATAAGCTTCTTTGAAAAAACACAAACTTTTCAATACAAATTTACAATTAAAAAAAGTAAATTCACATTTTGTTTCAGATATTTCACACAAGTGTTAAGACGGACAAACTTACAAAGTTAGATGTTGTTACCAAAACACACACAACCCTCAGGACCAAAACTTGCAACTATACTTGCACAGATAATTTAAATAATAATAATAATAATAATAATAATAATAATAATAATAATAATAATAATAATAATAATAATAATAATAATAATAATAATATTTCAAATAAAATAAATTATTATTTTTAAGATATTTTCTTTCCCTTTTCCAAAGAGAAAGGGAATATAAGGTAACTTCTTACCTTTTCTCTTTGTCTACCTATCTAGCTTTTGATTTAAACCATAGTTCGTTGAGCGATTGATCGTATTGGCTTGTAATGATCCCAATTTTATTTATACTTTGTAAAATATGAAAACTATGAAACCTGCTATGGTTGATAGTAATAAATTAATTACAAAAAATATAAATAAATTATAACACTATGCTCAGTTATATATATATATATATATACTTGTGTAGCTTTGATTTATACATATATATATATATATATATGGTATATGTTATATATATATATATATATATATATATATATATATATATATATATATATAGATATATTACTTGTGTAGCTTCCCTTCTACGTGAAGCGGGATGATCTTGAGATATACTGTGCTACCACAGCAGGCCTGGCCCAAGATCCATTAGAACAATTGCATTTAAGTTAAGGCCCTGATGTGTCCATTGAGCTCTATATTTAGAAAGAGGTGTCCTGTGTTGTCATTTGTTTGGGAGGAACACTTTGATATATGTATTTTTTGGTGTATTTTATATTTATATTCCTGAAGGAGAGTTGGTGCCCAGAGAGGAGCACAAGACACCATTTACTCATTTACTCTGGTTTAGTCTCCCAAAGTTTGTTCACAAAAGGGAGAGTATCAGGTGGATATGTTTAGAGAAAAAGTTATAGCAGCAGTATAGTAGAAAGAGTATATATATATATATATATATATATATATATATATATATATATATGGTTATATATATATATATATATATATATATATATATATATATATTTATTAGTATATATATATATATATATATATGACAAAGTTACTTGACGGAGTCGGATCAAAAAAAATTTTTTGCAAACAAAATTGCCCCATATATAAATAAATAGATGTTCTAGGGTGAAATTAAATTTTTTTTTTCTATTCTCTAGAGCAGTGGTCTCCGAAAGTGGGGTCTGCAAAGTGATATTTGGGGGTACGCTAAAGAAGTAGGCTCACGATCACTTGCGAGTATGATCATGGCATTGCTATTCTCCTTCCTAGGTGTCCTGCTGCCTTGCCTGTGATTATTATGGATCGAGTGCATGGGTTCCTGAAATTCCAGGAAACGTTAGGAAGGAAGGTGATCCGGATGGCACTCCTCCCCGAGATTGATAGCGTGCCCTCCCGTGCTGTTCTCCTGCCCTGTTCAACTGCTATATTCTCTATGTTCAATACTAGCACTTTCCTCAGTGTTGAGGAAGAAAGCACATGTCCAACCTATTCGAAAAGTCAGCCGTCTGATCCTAACTATCGCCCTGTAGCTTTCGCTTGTATTCTATCTAAGATCTTTGAAAACCTCCTCAACCTCATTTCTTTAGATCATCTGGAATCTGCCATTCACTCTCTTCCGATCGCTGCATGGGTTTCTCGGCGCCTTCAGGTCTACTTTTGGCGACATATTTTCCTCACCTGCTGACGGCGTTTTCCGCCTAGAACTACGGACTTCTGCGTGGTGGCGCTTGGCTATATCCAAGCATTTGACCAGTATATCGCGTCACTGCTCAAGCCCTTCTTGGCTTCCTCCTTTTGCTTGCTTATGTTCAGCTTTCTTTCAAATCGGCTCAATATCGGCTGTGTTGATGGGACTTTTTCTACCAATAGTGTTGTTCCCTCAGGGTTCTGTCTTATCTTTACTTTATTTTCTACTTTTATTAATGATCTTTCTCCCCATTATCAACTCTATCCACCACATGCCAGATGATGGATCGACCGTTCATTCTTCAACTCATTTTCAATTCTGCTCCTCTTTAACTTCTAGAATTGCCCCCCCCCCTTTTAAATCTTCCCGATTCTATTCATGATCTGGATAGAATGGATGGGCCTGCCCCACCCTGTGAAATTCACCTCTTAAAACCCCTTAACTTACAAATCTCCCTCTCTAAACACCTTCAACTTTCCTATCTCTTTGACGGTTCTCTGTCTCTCCTGTTGACAATATAAACGCCCTTGGCCTAAACATAAACAAAAATGTCTGAAACCTTACACCACAACGTGGTTGCTAATGGTTGGCTCATGGGAAGAAACTGGAGTTCTGTTTGATTGCTGACACCTTTTTATCCTCTTCTCAGTTGTCCAGCTATACAAGGGTCTGTCTCCCTTGTATGGGTACTGCTCTCATATCTGGGGGCTCTGGGTTTCACCTGGCTTTTGGACAGTGGGTCCAGTCAAAGGCCAAAGGCTTATAAAACTTTTCTGTACTTTCTAATTCACTCTTGACCCTCTATCTATGCGGCGATGTTGGTGCTTTATTCTATTCTTAGGTACAGCAATCGGCAAGTACTGAGGGAACTTATCATCAAGGTACTCATCACCTTTCACTGGACCCTCTGTAGCACATGGAGTGTTGTATCTGCGCACGAGTTTTGTGTTGATATTGTTAACTCCAGACCAGTTTCACATGGTGGTGGTGCTTCCTTCTTTCCGACCACCTCTGTTCTGTGATATTCTCTTCCATCTTATATGTTTCCTGCTGGAAAATTAATCTAAACTACTTCAGAAAAGCCTGCGTCGATGCTCATCTGCTTAATTTGCGCTAGAGGGTGAACTTTTTGAGCGTACTACACCCCTTTGAATAGGGCTCTGCCCGTGAGTTGTGGTGATAACTGTAAAAAAATAACACCCTTCCTTGAATAGGGCTCTGCCCGTGAGTGTGGTGGTGATAATCGCGTATAACGTGAGTGTGAGGTTCTCTCATTGGTCGCTGTGCTTTATAAATATATTATATTATAATTATCCTACAGTTATAAACATATTGATAGGCCTAGGGGTACAAACTTATATTTATCTTCTCGTCTAGGGACGCTGATCAAAAAAGTTTGGAGGACCACTGCTCTAGGGGTGAAATGAGGTTAGGTTTAGGTTAGGTTAGGGTTAGGTTAGGTCAGGTCACTCCAAGGAATTTTTTTTTTGTTTCATATAAAAAAAAAGTTTAGTTACCCTCCTTCAAATTATTTATCTTTTTTTTTCCTTTCTTTTTCTTTTTTACTGCACAACACAAAGAAAACTTTGCATATTACAATAAGCAATTATTCATTAACAAATTCAGAGAGTAAACTGGAAAACCAAAACAAGAAATAATTTTTTTTTTTTTTTATTTTAGTTTAAATAGTTTTCATTATGCTGCTCTGTAGCTGTTAGACTTCCACTGCCTTTAGTTTTATATTCAATAAATTTACTAATTTATAGTATTTTTAGTGTGGCGCTATATCTTTACTGTATATATATAGTGAAAGATATATATATATATATATATATATATATATATATATATATATATATGTATATTAAGATATATATATATATATATATATATATATATATATGGTGTTATGTTATTTATATTTGAGTCAATGTACAGAATCCATCACGGCTCACCAAAAAAGCTGTGTCACACTGGGTTTTAAAATATATAGGTATATATATAGAGTATATATATATATATATATATATAAGATATAAAGTATATATATATATATGGCATATATATATATATATATTTAATTTTTAACATGTTTTTATCCCCTTTACAGGGGGACTAAAGGAAATCGAACTTAAGGCCTGCTATCCCAAACCAGCGCCACCAATGTGTACCCTTCCGAGAGAGAGAGAGAGAAGAGGAGAGAGAGAGAGAGAGAGAGAGAGAGAGAGAGAGAGAGAGAGAGAGAGAGAGAGAGAGAGAGAGAGAGAGAGAGAGAGAGAGAGAGATGAGAGAGAGAGAGAGAGAGAGAGAGAGAGGAGAGATGAGAGAGAGAGAGAGAGAGAGAGAGAGAGAGAGAGAGAGAGAGAGAGAGAGAGGAGAGAGAGAGAGAGAGAGAGAGAGAGAGAGAGAGAGAGAGAGAGAGAGAGAGAGAGAGAGAGAGAGAGAGAGAGAGAGGGAGAGAGAGAGAGAGAGAGAGAGAGAGAGAGAGAGAGAGAGAGAGAGAGAGAGAGAGGTGAGAGAGAGAGAGAGAGAGAGAGAGAGAGAGAGAGAGAGAGAGAGAGAGAGAGAGAGAGAGAGAGAGAGAGAGAGAGAGAGAGAGAGAGAGGAGAGAGAGAGAGAGAGAGAGAGAGAGAGAGAGAGAGAGATGGGCAAAGTAATTAACCATACATTTTCCATATGTAGCGTAGTAACTATAACTACTTTGAATTTAATTATTTTTTACGAAGTCAATTTTTGTGCTTTGCAATATGAGTCAACTTCCATATTGAAGCATGTTCAAACTTGAATGACGTAAGCTTAGTCATGCAATATGAATCAACTTTCATATTGAAGCTTGATCAAACTTGAATGATGTAAACATAAGTCACCAAAGAAATTTTCCAGTCATATTACTATTATTGCCCCATTGTGCACTCACACAGTGGTGCCAGAATTGACAGCGGCTGGCGCTAGTGCTGAAAGATTTGGCAAAATACTACAATTTGAATTTAACTTTTTTTCTCTGTTAAATGGATTAGACTGGCTGCTTCTTATAGTATGTTTTGCACTGATTTCAAATATATATACCAATTCTGTGTAACAGGAAGTTTTATTTTGTAATGAGATTATAAGTTAAATACCTGTAATACATTATTATATTTTACTACATTTACTTACTTGTATTAATCTGAACCAAAATGTAGTTTTTAATGATTTTCTTATGTACTTTGCTTGAGGAACATCTTTTTAATGTTCAGCAATAGACGGCGAGCATATTTGGATTCCATTTCCCTTGATAGTGTTTCTATTATTGACATTTCTTGGTGGAAACGTTCACCGTTTCCTTCGCTTAGGTCGATTTTCTGGCAAGAAGTCTAATTGTGAATCTAAGAAGTATATTTTCAGAGACATGTTACATTCCCGTGCTTTGTAATTTTCACGAAGTTCTGAAACTAATTGTTTACAATTAAAAACTTTTGTATTCTCAAGAAATCATTACATTTAAGAAATTCCCATGCTGCTTTCTAAACAACATTTAAACTTTTTCAGTCTTGGCCTTTTCATAAGTTATCGTTGTTAAGCTTGATGTCGTGAGGGTCTAACTCACCCTAATATATGGTAAAGGTAAAAGCGGTAAACCTCTAAGATATTTTGGGGAAAAAATTGGGAAGTTAAATTTTTGTGTTACTGATCATGGGGAATTTATTCTTTTAAAAATAGAAAGCCTTGACCGTTTTTATCCATTACCTTGAACAATTTTTCCATTAAGCCAAGTTTGATATGCAATTCTCAGGGTTTACAAGTAGTTGAGAAATTACGCTTTTCTGTAAAGGTATCAGATTCCTTTAGGCCAATTTCTCCTTTACTAAAATGATTTATTAGGTCCCTGCTATCCCCACTCACACAGCAGCAAACTTTGTGCAGATCTAGGGGGAGATCTAATACTAAAAGTACTTATAACTTAAATCACTCAGATATGCCAGAATACTGTCTGTGTTGTAACTTATAAAGTTAGAGTCACAAATATATGAATTCATAAGGCATTCAGGATTCTATTAACCAGTAAAGGGAAAGTAATGTTAAGATAAGATGCACAGAGCAAATATTTTGGGGGTATATTCTGTCTTATCTCTGATTTACACTCAAACAAAGTCTATATGCCTTTTTCATCAAAGGAGTGCAATGTTCCTTCTTTTGAACTCCAAAGTTAGTTCACTACAAAACAATCATTTGGATGATTTCTCAGTCCATGTTTAAGAAGAGCCTTCATGAAAAATTACTAAACACTTTTGATATATATATATTATATATATATAGAAGAGAGATATATATATATATATATATATATATATATATATTATTATATATATATATATATATAAGATATATATATATATATATTATACATATATATATATATATATATTATATATATATATAGATATAGAGATAAATTATATAGATATTTTTTTTTAAGCTACATTTGATGCCATTGTTGCAAGACTGCTATATTTTAGGGACTTTTCCCCAAAAAAATTGTTGAGTAACATCAAACAAGACATTTTGCTAACTACAAAGTTGACTTAAATGCCAAATGTTATGTTTTACATAATTGTGTAGATTTACAGAAAAATGATGGATGGTGTTACACACTTTTTATGATTATATTTGGCTTTAGTGTAGCAAAATACATAAGAAACAGAGAGAGGTTTTCATTTAACAAACTATGACTGTCAACCAGTGTTATTTCTAATCTATTGAGGTATTGGTTACACAACTGACCAAGTCATGTCAGCAGTTAACTTGGAAACTTCATTGGAATTTGGGGATTTTTTTTTTTTTCCAATTGCAACATTGCACATTAGTGATGATGGACTGTTTCAAGGTCGAGGACCAGGATTTCAGATCTATAGATGAAAAGAAAAAAAAAAAAAAGTTTGGTCATGTTGGCAACCGACTTGGAAATTTCCCCTCATGGTTAAATTTACTGATTTTTACACTTGGGGCATCAAATTATAGATTTCCCAGGTCAGGGAGACCGTTTTTGGAGGTTTTGACCGAAATCAGTCTTATAAACATAAGGGGTGATTTTGACTTCTTTAAAGGTTTCAAATGATCAAGAGATCATTTCTAATGGTTCCAAACGATTTATTAAGGTCTTTTACCCCACAGATTGACATTTAAATCACCTTTGAGCTCTGGTTGGCTTAATGCATCAAAAAACAATCAAAAGAAAATATCAATAGTTTTATTTAAATAATTATTCAATTGTAGTTACAGTGTAAATGCACAGACAGCTAATAGCAGTTCATTTTTTTATGACCACAGATATTTTATACCTTCAACTTATTGAGTTAGAGATATCGCATCCCCACCAAACTTAGCACCCATACGTCTGGTTGCCACCTCATCGGAGATGAGGCTTAAAGTCCCTGCACCCCACCAGAGGGAGGTGCTGGGCCCCCAAAGTAAGTTTTGGATATGGAGAAATGGAAAATAAGCAAATAAATGAGAATAGGTCATAGACCATGTAAAGAAACCTTATGAGGACCCTGAGCAGGAGTAGATGCTGGCTCAGGAAATAAACATTTAGTATGATGTAAGGAGTCAATTTATGTTTACAAACCCATATAAGCTGATTTTGAGGATTTCAAACCCCTACGGGAGGTTTGAGGACCCCAAGAGGTGGTGGGCTCAAAAGAAAAAAAGAAGAAAAAAAAGAGTGCTTAACAGAGGTAGCTGAAGGAAGGAAAACGAAGGATTCCAGAAGGAATCAGAAATGGTAAGGTGCCTCATGATGTGGGGCTGAACCTAAAAATTGAAATTTGATGAGAAATTAAGCTAATAATAAATACAAAAAAGTGTAAATATATGAACTCTATTAGATTGTTAATTATAATAACTCTACTTACTCCTATCTCTTTATTTTAATACCTTGTCTAACTTAGTCTAACCAAACCTAACCTGACTAAGCACACTAATCTCAAATATCTAGCTCATTAATTATAACGACTCTACTTCTTTCTTTCTACCTTGTCTAACTTAGCCCAACCAAACCAAAACCAAGTAAAACATACTAACATAACAAGCCTAAAGCAGCCTTATTGTCAAAATGACTGATTCTGCTCTATCACATGCAGGCTGACATTTCTATAACATCATACATCTGTAATCCATTTTCAATTGTAAGATGAAACATTTAAATTTTCAAATATTTAATACTCATATCTCATTTTCTTTTGCAAGCTTAAACTTTTATATTGAAAATATTTTATTTTACTAAGTTATATTTGACATTTATATTTTGCATTTTATTTACCATTTTATTTTAAGTTTTTTTTATATTTTATAGGTTTTATTTTATATTTACTGCTTTGTTTTAAGTTATTTATATTTTATAATTCTACTTTACATTTACTGTTGTTTTAAGTTTTTATTTATTTTACATTACTGTTCTGTTTTAATTTATTTTATCTATTTTTACATTTTCATTTATTTTAAAAATATTTATTTAATTTTTAATTTTTAAATATTCTATTTTTTAAAAACCTTTGATTTTTCAAATTTTTTCCTTTTTGTTTAAACGTAAAAAATATTAATTTATTAACCCTAAAGCAGTAAATCAATAAATCAAAACCAAAACTGCAACCATTTCACCCAACCTTGTGATCAAGTTATTAAGGACATATGTAAACTACATTTTTTAAATTATAAACTGATATGTTGTATAAACATAAAATGAAATGTTCTCTGTATAAAAATATAGTAGAATGGAAAAGTTTATTAAAAATGTTTTATTAACCCTAAAGCAGTAAGTCACTAAATCAAAACCACAACCCTCCTCCCAACCATGATCCATTGATCAAGTGATTAAACCTGCATTTATATTATTAACACAGTCACATGTTTAAACATAAAATTAAGTTCTTTGTATAAAAATATCATAGTAAAGAGGAAATGTTTTATTGACCCTAAAGCAGTAACGAAACCCCCAACCCACCCACCTGTGATTAAATGATGAATAGAAACAAGTCATATATGTAGCTGTATTTGGTAAATAAACCAAGATAAGCTTAAATATGATCTTTGATCTTCTCACAAGAACTGACCAAACAGCCTATGCTTCTACAACTGATTTTTCACAACATTCAAATTAACAACACCTAATGCTTCCTTACTGTTCACATGATTGATTCTCATATAATGTGTACATGCTATCATTTCTATGATGAAATACATTGTATACCATTTTCTATAACATTGTCGTGGACTTTTTTTGTTTTAAATATAATGGTTATAATTAATTAATATTTATAATTTTAAATAATATATATTATTATTATTAAATATATAATTTTTATATAATTATATAATTATCAACTATAATTATTTTATAACATATATATATATATATATATATAGTATATATATATATTATTTTAGCGTGTAAATTTATATTTTCATCTTACTTAGTATTTTCACGCTATTCATCATAGGCTAGGTGTTTGAAAACTCGTTCATATTTTTTTTGGTAAGCTGTAATATATTAAATTTGTAAATTTAATATTTCTCACCTCGTTTTCATTGGTAACTCTACTATGTATATTTTCCTTTTGTAATGGTATGATTAAATTAAACCTGAGTATGCCTTTTTAGTATAAGGGTGTTAATTCCCCTATAAGTTTAATTTTAAAAAAGATAAAAAAAATAAAAAATTTTTTTTCCTTCCTTTGATATACCTCTTGTAATACAAGTTTTTTTTAAATTATCTTTAATTCTTAGCAAAGTTTTTATATTTTTAAAAGTTATAAATTAGGTTACAAAATGCCCTTCAATAGAATTTCACTTTTGAAAAATGTTTTTTTTTTTAACTTTCGTTATAAAATGAAAATTGTGGATGGTTTTAATTATTTTTTCAGTGTGTATACACTCGAGTATGTTGGCTTTAAACTGGCAAATAAATTTTGTCCCAAACAGATTAGTGGCAACAATCACAGGGCTAACTTGGTCCCCGATTCACCCGCCGTAAAAATTGATGGTGTCGGTTAAAGGGAAAATTCATCTGTTTTTTCTTTTGTTTACTAACTAAAAAGGCTAAGAATTTTTTAAAGTATTATTAATTTACAATATAATAAATAGTTACTTATATATTAAGTAAAAATTAAAATAAAAAATGGAAATTTATTATAAAAAATACGAATTCGAAAAAGTGTCAAAATTTATGAGCGGAGAGGGGTGAATCGGACCACCTTATTTTTATCTTATTTTTTATCTGTATCATTATTCGCAGTGTTGTTTTGGATTCTAATGCTAATAAGAATTTTCGTAACTCTGTATTAAGTAAAAATTGTTAAAATATTAAAATTGCAATTTATATGTACAAAGAGGCAATTTTAAACAAGATGCGTCCGCATTCACCCCGTCAAGGTCGGGGCGTGACGTGACGTTTCATTTCCAAACTTTTAATAAAAACTATCTATTAGAATTACATATTATTTTTTTTTGTGTTGCTTATTACCCACTATAGGGCCTTGGTTTTCAAAAAAAAACTAAAATTCCGAAAAAATTTTATTTAGCTATAGTCGGAGAACGAAGTATATATCCTAAAGTGGTCCAAGTCACCCCGCCGACGCTATTTCCCATATTTTCACATTTTAATAGTCTTAACAGAAGTTTTCTTTTTATAAGTCTAAACTATTATATTTTCATTATAAATTCTGAAATCATCACATTTTTACATAGGCTATTTAATATTTCCCATCTCATTTTTTGGGGACATTGACTTTATTATTTAATATATTTTCTTTTAAACTACATTAACAAATTTATCCCATTTTCTAAACATAGTGGGTTAACATATCATATTTTCAGTTTATAGACTAACATTTATATTTAATATAGTTTAGAATTTAGAACAATAACTTTATTATTTTCTTTTAAATTACTTGAAACTGACACAAATTAAAAAAAATTAAATTAACATTGAAATATAGCAAACAATTTTAGTATATTAGAATTTTGACACACTCTTTGCTTTTTTATTTAAGAAAAATGTTAAAATTTTAAATTTTTTATTAAAAAATGATTTATTGACCCAAAAGCAGTACAAAACTCAATATAACATTTTTGAATTATAAACTCTAGGTTGTATAAACAAAACAAAACAACCTCTTTGTACAAAAGAATTGAAATGTTTTTATATATTTACATAATTTTACATGGAACTATTTACTGATCAAACAACTTAATCATTACCTCACATTTTACGATTTCGTACACAGATTAACATATTTTATGAAGAGCCTAAGCATTCTGTTAACTTCACTTAACATGTTACAAAACAGAACAATAACAATAAGATAAGACGATACTTTTAATCTTATCACATTTTAAAGCTCCATCCACTTTCATAGAATATTTTCAAAAGGCGAATATGCCCTGTCCTAATATATATAAATTCCTATAAATATATATTTCTCTTAACTTATATATATATATATAATATATATATATATATTATACTATATATATATATATATATAATATAATATATATTATATATACTATATATACTCATAGCCGTCTAATAATCAAATTATATGAAATTTTTGAAATGAAAATTGACAAATATATATAATTTGAGCGTGTGTATAATAATGGGAATTGGTGCGCGTTTTAAAGTTGCATATGTTCAGTTGATGAGGGTGGGGCGTCCCAAAAAACCATCACAAAATTATTAGACATGTTCAATATATCTGTATGATATTTCCATCAAATAACATTTCCTTTGCAGCGAATAGATAGATTATATAAAGACGGAAAATATTAGTGACAAGTCGCCATGTAAACTGGTCCAGTACAATCAAAGTTATAGCAAAAAGAATCGTTTGAGTCATCTTAATTTAGGCTGACCAAAAACCCTACCGAGGAGCAACTCTTTTTTCAGATGTTTTGGTTCAACTTTTGTTTGGCTAAATTTCTATTGTAAATGGATAATGTTTTTTTCTCTGACAAATAATAATATTATGAACGACTATAAAATAAAAACATGATATAAAAAATATTATAAATGCGCTTCAATAATACTCAGGACTTTTCTCTTCAATTGACAAGGCTAGTTAACAATCATTGATCATTCATTTATTTGATGGCATTCAATTTATTGGTTTGCCGATTTAATAGAGTTACAATTTAATGAAATGAGTAAAAAATATAGCACACCACCACACACACCACATATAGTATAGTATATATATAATATATATATATATATATATATATATACTATCACTTATATATATATAGTATATATATATGACGTATATTATATATACCGTCAAATGGGGAAAACCGTGGTAATACTTGCTGGGTTTTTTTTTGTTTGACGAGTCGTGAAAAATCAAAATTTCAAGTTACCACCCCACCTATTTAAATGTTTTTTCTCAATATAAACCTTCCTTAAATGATTTTGAATAAAGAAAATATTAAAACATGTGAAAATAATATTTTTAGTAATTTTTTGAAAATGCTAGTGTGAAATTTTTTGTTTTGGGTTCTAAAACGGGTTAGGTCTACTTTCAGATCTTTAACTTTAAAACTGTTTATTGAAATTCTTATTATCTCGTACATCTATGCTCCACTAATTTAATTATAAACAAATCACAGGCGTTAATAACAACCTCTCTAAACGTGCATTAAAAGAAATCAAATTGCGTAGACAAAAAAACATGCGGCTAAACTCTAAGACTGCCCAACTGCGATTACTGAGCACTCATATTTTTTTTGGCTAAAACGTTTACATTACTGTACGCCCGACACGATAATCTCCGACTACGCATACCTTCATCAAGACAAACCAATTCATATTTAGAATCAGCGTATAAAGTTATCATAGATGTTGTTAAAAAAAAAAAAAATATTTAAATAAAAAAAAAAAAAATCCGTCCTCTTCATTATCACTCATTCTCATGATTATCAGTATTTCGGTACTGAACTTCGTTCGTGCGTGAGATTACAGATTGGCGTTACTAATAATGTAAAGCTTTGGCCCATGTTAGTGTAAGCGGTCATGCGTCTCT
>JABUQX010135949.1:0-25221 GCA_015478945.1 Trachelipus rathkii | reverse complement strand
AACTGATTATTATCCTGCCCTCCGACATGGCTTCCGGTCTTACTGGCAAGAGTGCTGGACGAGTGATCAGCGAGGGGCAAAACCGAACATTGGTGAGTGGTCTTCCTCTCACGCAACGAAAGAGCTTACACGAGGTGATACTTGCACGCCTCCGCATTGACCACACCAATACCACTCACAGCCACTATGTCACGGTATCTTCCTCCCATCTGCAAATTTTGCCGTCGCTTTACTCTGCAATAATCTTTCTGGTTCAAATTCCTCACATTCTTTCTGGCATTTGCAAAAAATGTCGTCTGACTTTGCTTCTTCCTCTTTCTCTCACTAGTTTCTTTCCACGGCACAAATGTCGTTTTACCTTTCGCTAAACCTGAACCCTTCGCTCAAACCTTTGCCTCAAATCCCACCTTAGACGATTTCAACTCAAATATGTCTAACATTGTTATTTCCTCTAAAGATCTTATTTCTGCTCACTTGGCTTTTCATTAATAAAGCGTACTGTCCTGGTGCTCCTGCTGTTCTCAAAAATTGTGCTTCCAAGCCTTGGTATGCTACTTCGTCTCTGTTATTCTACTTCGACCTTAACTTCCTGTTGCAAACATGAACTCTTCCAGTCTGTTCCAAAAACAGAGAACCCCTCTAACTCTCCTCCTATCGTTTTAACCGTTCTTTCTAAAGTTTTCGAATCTATCCTTAAAAGGAAGATTAGGAAACATGTCAATTCTTCAAATTTTATATCAAATCGCCAGTATGACTCGTAAAGAACGCTTTACTGATGACCCTTGGTCCTCTGTTCTCTTGTATTGCTGTGGATCTTTTGTTGTGGTGCTAGATATTTCGAAAGCCTTTCAAAAAATTTCTCACAGGGCTTTGATATATAAACTTACCTTTCGGTATCTATCCTTCTCTCGGATTACCTTCCTGTACGTCCTACAGCAGCTGCTGTAGGTCACCGTTCATCCTTTAAAGCCAAGAGAAGTGGTGTTCCTCAAGGTTCTGTCCTATCACCAATTCTATTTTTCATTAATACCTTTTAACTGTTACTTCACCACCTATTCACCAATTTGTCGCCGACTTCACCTTTCATCACTCCTTTCATTTTGAAAGATGTCTCACCCAACAGCAATTAACTCATGCTGGAGAGTGACCTTGAAGCAACCAACCACTGATTTTTCACCCCTCGAATTTCTAATTGGGCAGAGATTACCAGGCTGTTTTCAATGCCTCAAAAACTCAGATTCTTCCTTCTGCTCGATGCAAACTTCCACACAGGTATAACATCTTCGAAAGCACACAACTCAAACCTTCGTCCGTCCTCGGTATTCTTCGCGTTTCTTTTTGTTAAAAAGGTGTAATGAATACACATTTATGAAGTGTGAAAAGAACTGCATACAACTCTGCTGTCAAAACCGGGTTATAAAAAGTAAATTTAAAACTTAGGAATTGCTGCTGTCAGTCCTCACATCTTGAGTTCATCAGTTGTGAGCAGCTGAAGTGTAGGTGTAGTAAGTACGTATAGTAAGAACCAAAATTTGAAATTACTTGGATATTCAAAGGAAATCACGTAATAAGCAAGAAAAAAAAATAAAACCAATTACCTCATAGGAAGATCTGGGAATTAATAATAAATATAATTTTGCAGTTATAGAGATTCTCATTATTAACCAGGTTGCAGTTTCTGTTGGTAGAACTCTATGTGAAGATAAATTTGTAATCTATTGAGTCTAATTTTTAGCCTATATTTTTTTTTTAAAGAAATTAAAGATTTTCAAATGTCAAAAAGAAAATGACTTTCAAATTTTTTAACTCTAATAGGTGCCTCTTTACCTATTTCTATGGACTTTAATTAATGACTAATTATACATTTTTTCTATATGACAGCGAGATACACAAGTAAAATAGTCTTATGTAAATAAAAAATAAACAACATAACAGGTAAGTATGGTTCAATGTTCAAAGAAATGGCAGAAGTGATAATTATCTACAAAAATTATTTAACTAAACTACTATTATTATTATTATTATTATTTAATTATTGTCGATCTTTGAAGACAACAATTTAAGAGCTCAGAAGCACAATCATGGAAAAAAAGTCAAAACAGAATTTTATAAATTTTAATATGTGAAAAAGATATCAAAAATGTTTTTATAAAAATATATATGGAATATATGGCAATCGTGCTAGAAGTGCATTATGTCACTATTTTAACTTATAACGTAAGACAATAAGTGGCTGTAAATATATACTAGAGTGTTCCACTCATTTTCATTACAATTCAATAACTATAGTTTTAAAAAAATGGCAACAATAATAAAAGTACATTTAATTGTTAGTCGTTTTGGAAACTGCGTGTAGAAGAGGACATTTTATAATCCTTCGAACTTTCAACACGCACACCTGCTTTTTAAATACTAAATTTCCATAACGAAACTGATTGCTCATCCATTTCCATCCCTTCCCATAATTCAACATAAAAGAATGTCATTATAAAGAGGAAAATTTATCTAATCACCCCGAAGCAAAACAGTTCCTACATACTATTTTGATACGGACATTTTAAAAGACTTAGATGTTCATAATGTAATTGGTGCAATACTATACACGGAAAATAAATCATTATTTTCCGGAAACCTATCATCAATTTCATTCCAAAGAAAAATAGAATTTATAATTTTGGACAATTTTTATCACTCATTTTACCTTATTAAAAAATAAAAAAGATGACGGAAAGGCCACCCTCTTTAAAAATTAAATAACCATATATATATATTCCGAATCTCAACCCCTTTTATTTTACCAAAAATGTTGGAGTAAGGTGCAGTTCAGCAATGCATAGATAATAAGCTACGAAGAAAAGCTAGTAGGAGAATAGACAAAGTACGAAAAAGAAAAACCAGGCCTTAACCGCGGCGCGCCTGCTCGAATAAAACCATTTAATTAGTAAGAACTCGTCGCAAGATTGCAGAAAATCTACAACCTATCCGTAAGCTTCACGGCATCGCGGACGGATGCCTCAACCATGGTTGAGCAGGGTTAAAAGTCGTCGTAAGTGTGGTATGGGATGTCACTGCTGTGAATCCCCTGGGCCAGGTGTGGCCACGAAGGCCGAGGTAGTCGTCCTTACCAACCACCCTCCGACCATTCTTCGATCAGCATGAATAATATTGCTACTTCTATTCCGCATCTAAATTATGCACTCATAAAATCGTGTCAGCATGTTGAAATCTTCTTCTGTCAAGCATCTCCCCATATTAATCTGACTTCCAAATTCAAAAAGTCTGTTTTTTCTCGGTCTCCCACAGAACAGGTACGGTTAGCCAACACACTGCATCAACACGTATTTCACCTATCCGCTTAACCCATAACCTGATACTTTATACATTTCATCTTTTTATCACATGGATCCTAAATACCAGTCTCAACATACTTTTTTCGATTTTTTCTCTCTCTGATTTAAACCCCTTTCTTGAGGCTAAAACACAAACAGCAATCTTCTTTCCGATTGTATATTAGTTATTCCATATAATCTACTAACACCATATCGTGAATACGTCGGATTCCTTTACCTTGTCCATTATGATTTCCTGACTATGCACCAACCCTCCGAGGCTAATCTCTATGGATTATCTCATCTCTCTCCCCACACATCTAAACTTATTCAACCAAATAGCCGTTATTAATATCTATGATGAACTTATGAATTAAGTTAACTTACATATAGCCTCTCACAATGTTAAAGTATTTACCAGAGTTGAAATCTTTTTCTCTTCACTAATTTATAGTCAGTCCACTTCCCATACTCTGTCGATATGTGAACATCAGGTCTACAGTTCTAGACCTTTGAAAATAACTAGACTCAAAACACATGCTTTTTCTAACATAAAAAAAAGATTTCTACAACTGTGTATGGAAAACTCTACGAGTTACACTTCAAGTATACACCCATTATATTATTATATATCACTATTATCAACCTATAATATAACGATTTAATTTGAGCACTATACAGGTAATATCTCATATACCTGTACTCATATTATCATATATAACTTTTACCTATCTATATATTTACACTAAAACGCATACACTCACGATTATACCTTATACTTCTAATCCTCTAACAATACTATTATCACTCCTAATATATTTATATTATTATTAATATATTAAACTTACAGGTACAACTATGTTTTATTTACTCAGTACTGAGCTTTCAATAACCATCTTAATAACCATATACATTATACTTACATCACTTATGGAGTATGAGGTGTACCTAATTACTACTTCTATCTATAATCTATATAAACTCCTCATAACCTTTACTCATACTACGGTCACTTTCAATATACTTCCACATCCTAATATATAATATTATATAATAGTACTTTTTAATTTTAAAATCTTAAATAAACTCTACTATATATCCGTACCTTTTATGGTTCAAATAAAGTATCCATCTCCTAAGTACTTTACAAGTCTATGCAGCTAATAAACTACTCTATTCAGTATTTACGTCACAACTAAAGGAACCATAAATATAAAATATACATCCGGCCTAATCCATTATATAAATATATTATGTGTTATAATTGGTACCCTTACTTACATCCTAATCTTCGCAATTCTCTCTTAGCCATAATTCTTATAGCTAAACAGTCCAATGTCACTTAAGACTCATCCCTCAATGGACAATCTTTTAAAAACCTTAATAATCTCGAATATGCATCTAAATTTAAACACTTGTAGTAGGTTGCGTAGATTTTATTGATTTTTTTTTCTAGTAACTTCGTAATTTTATTGCTTCGGTTGGTTTGTATTATTTTAACAATTATTATTTAATTGATTAAATAATTATTAGAAATTTTTAATCCCTTACTACTCTCAGCTGAGTATAATTTGTAGAATAACATTTAAATATCCTGTCAAGTTTTCTAGATTCAAATAATTCATTAATTTGTTTCTATCTTTAATTTTCACTTTGTAACTACTTCTTTTCTCAACTCAACAACAACAACAACAATCAACAAACAACAACAACAAGCAACTACAAATACAACATACATACAAAATGAATAAATAACTAATATTAATAAAATAATATCACAAATAATAATAATGAAAAATTTACTTAACAATATTATTACATTATTTATTAATTACTATCAATCTCTATGCTCTCTATCTCTACTTAATTTATAAATATTATAATTAATTATATTATTTGAATTCATTAATCCATGATTAATTATGGCTCTTATATGTATTCATATAGATATTATTATAATTGCTGTTTTATCTAATGAAATTCACATTTATAAATTTGCCCTTTAAAAATATATATTTCAGTTTCTATGAAAGATCCACAACCCTCGACTACTACTTATTACGAACATACACAAAAAATAAAAACTCAAATAAAATAAATTTAAATTAATAATTAAAAATGCTTTACTCAGATCAGGTACTGAAGAGGTTTTGCGAGATATCCATATTACTACATCCGACACCGTACATCCAACCTCCAATAAGAGAGAGAAAGATACAGACTTCTCAGTGTGATATCACCTCAGCACCATACTACTAATCGGTCGTTCCATATATCACTTAATGATGGATCGCGAGTCATACACTCTAACTATCGTGGTAATCTGAATTCGTTATTACTCTTATGCAAAATAAAAGTTAGGAATTTTTATCCTTGCTTTATCTATTTGTGAGATCTACTCTATTTCGTCTATTTCTACTCTACAGCCTGACTTTGGTCAGACTCACTAAACAAATAAACTATAACTCTAAAATAAATGAAAAAAGAATAACTATGTTCCTTTAATCACTCTTAATAATAATTATCCTCCTTCAAAGTTAACACAACCATATATTAATATGGATATACTTAATACTTACACAAGTTTTATTTACTCATTTCTTTTTTTATTTTAATCTAGCGTATTTGCCCGAAAGTTAGTGAAAATAAAGATTAATTAAAAAAATTTTAATATATATTATATATATATTATAAATTATGTAATTAATATATATATCTTATAATATTAATATATATAATATATATTATAATATAGTGTATAATCTATTATTATTAACTATTTATTAATTATATTCACTATTCTATAATATATATTAAATATCTCATATATCATAGATATTGAAGGTTATATATCAAGAATTATATAGGTATAATAATAGTACTTTATAATGATATCATCTAAATACTTCCCTAAATATTTACTCTCAACCTAAATACATAATAACTCACCACTGCCTTACTATAATATTCATAAAGGGTCACTACAAAAATATATTTGTTTATGGCTTTTTAACAAGAAGGTAAAATTATTTATTCTTATAATACCTTAACACATCTGTCACTTACTAAATTCTTTAAGTTCGCTTGGGCCTAATATTATTTTCTTATTATCTATTATCTTATAAAATTAAGTTTTCATTATTATTATCATTCCCATTACTTTAATGTTTAATTACTCTATTTTTTATTATTATTATCTATATTCTACATACTATTATTATTTATATTAATATATATCTATTTATTCATAACCAAACATTATTTCCATATAAATGCGAAATAAAGTAACTTTCGCCATTTACCTATATCCCTCATACGGATATATTTAATCCTTAGGGCTAACCGTTAATATCTATATCATATATGGTATACTATATTTATATATTATTATAAACATTCATTCTTTACTATAAATATATTTATAGATATTTACCTGTCTATTCATATATCGAATCTCAGATAAATACATACATCCTCGCTGAAGTAACTATGCATAAGCATTCACTCTGAGCATGCACACTGCAAATTGAGCAACGCTGACTACACATAAAAAACAAAGTGACTATTTTTGACACATCACATGGGACAATTTTATCTAACGAATTTTCACCTTTAATTTTTTTGGGGGAGGCTTCATCGGATTAGCTGGAGCTCCTTTGGATGGCGCCAGAGGGGGAACGATTCTTTTCCCGTCTGTTCCACCAGTAGGTGCCGACTACGACACCTCCGTTGCCTCTTTCATCTTGGCCGGTCACCGAGGAATTAATATCGCCTTCAAGTTCTCTCTTAAAAGAAAAAATTCATTAATATAACAACAAAATTGATTCTAATATACTTCGACACTGTATCGGCCGGCAAACAGCAGACTCAAATGATTAATGTTAACAATAAAACAAACTACTATGACGACTATACCACTTAATCACTAAAACATAACTCTCTAAACTCTGTGAGACAAACAAAAAAAAAATATATTTAGGCACATTTTTCGACCTAGCACTATGTTATGTTGCACGACGAGAAAAATTGATGCGATAGTCTTATTCATACCGACTATCACAAGACCTGTATCTAATCTTTACGACTTATAGTAAATCGACATTTATGATATAAATCATCTCTCTAATTTAAGTCTTTCTATATTTTTTATTTTATTACCACTATATCCAGAACTAAAATTTCGCTAGATTAGCCAACACATACCTCCTATCTTCTCGTATTCTATATGTAGATGGCAAAGTTCTAGCTCGTATTTGCCGTGCCTCATTAGTTTAATCACTTCGTATTGCTATTCATCTTGTTTCGAGCAGCATTTTCACGTGTCCATAAGGTAAGCTTTTATCTTCTAGTATAGTGATCCCTATTTAAATTAAAATAATTATTCTATATTCTTATATGATATATAATAATATTATTATTATTTATACTTAATCTATATTAAGATACTGATTAACCTATAATATATCATTTTATTTAGCTGTACTCATATGGTATTAGTTAATAATGTATCAACAAAACTCAGCTCATCTATACTCTTAATCTTACTATATCTATATACTATTAAAATCATATTATTATAATATTATATTTTTATAATTACTTACTGTAACATAAATATATATAATCCACCTATAATTCATGTAATATAGCTTATAACATAATAATAATAATAACTCTAAATATATAATATTATATGACGTCTTGAATTATAATACTCGAGAGTCCTAATTATTAACATCTCGATATACATCCATATATACAGACAAGGCATAATATCTACCAACTCTACTTACAAGATTGGTTGGGGGTGTCGCTGCTAAAGTACCTACACAATAACCTATATGTATCTAGAGATAAATATGACAAATGCAATACTATCAGTAAAGACATATTAAATATACACTCGCTAATTAAATACTCAGAATATTATCACGAGTTAGATGAGAACAACGTCATAGAGAGTAATGTTCGGTCTTCATAGATAGTTTGAGCAGTATTGTCTAATTTAAATGATAGTTGTGAAAAAAAGTATGCTCTACAAGAGAATCAATATAACTATATAATTATATGATGCTGTCAGATATAAGTTTGAAGAATTTTGGTCACAAGTCATCTACAGCACTGTAAAATTAAATAATAATTACAGCCGAATACACCTCACACTCAGTCCCTATAAACATAAAAAAATAATAAATAACTTAATTAAAAAACGAGTAAAATAAAAAATATTTATTGATTATATAAACTTAAAATTAAAATTCTAAAGAAATTCTCATACCTAATAATATATAAAAAATAATTCTTCTCCCTTAAACTATCCTGACTATATAATTATTGTTAGGTCATAGTGGATCTTTGATTACTTGTTATAATAAACTATATCATAATTAAATTAGGCTAATCCATTTTTCTGAGAAAATATAAACCTTAATGAAATATTATTTTCATTATCACCTTTTACATTGACTTAATATTTATTATATTTATATTCTATACTTTATTATTTACCTTATATAATATACTAATTATATATATATGCTTTTTAATATACTTTTTAAGTTAAATTATATATAATATATATATTTAATTAATTAATATATTAATTTTAAATAATAATATATTATTAATATATATCATATATCAATATATATTATATATATATATATAATATATTATATATACTTATATATTATATTGAGATATAATAAATAAATATTTACTGGGTACTTAATAAATATTATATATGAATATATATATATATACGTTAATAATAATAATTAATATATAATATATAAATATATATATTATAATATAATAAACTGTTATTAATTATATAACTTATATACCCCTTAAAATTAATAAATAAGTATATTATTAATAATAATAATTATACTATTTTATATAATAATATATAATAATATAATTATATAATTATATTACATATGGATATAAATTATTAACTATATATATAGATATAATAATATATATATATTATTATATTCATATTCTATTTAACAATAATTTAAAATAAGTACTACGACTAGTATATTATTAATTATAATATATCTATAAATAATAAATAGGTACGTATATATATTAATAGCACTTAAGCGCTCGTAAAGAGCCTTAATAGAAAAATAATATATAATATTAATATATAACAATTATATTATATATATATATATATAACAAATAACTTTAACAAATTGATTAATAATATACTAATATAATACATATATATAAAATACCTAAATAATATTATATAAATTCATATTAATATATTAATAGATATATAAATATATTAATATATATATATATATTTACTAATATAATTTAATACATATAACTATATAAAATACTAATTTCAATATATATATATTTATATAATACATATCATATATAATACTATGACATACTAACTAATATAATAAATTTGTTAATAAATTCATATATACATATCTATAATACCGATATTATATATATATATAATATTTATTATATAATCCTAAACATAAAATTATATTACTCATAATTATTCAATACAATAAACAACCTTATATAACTTTAAATAAATAATAAGATTTATATAAAGAATAAATAATATATTATATATATATTATTAAATATAATATTATATAATATATATATAATTATATATATATATAAATAATATATATATATATATATATTATTAAATTATATATAATATAATATATATATATATATATATGTAATATAATATACTATATAAAATATATAAATATAATATATAAATAATTAATTATAAAATATATAATATATATTTATATAAATATATATATATGTATATATTATTAAATAATTATTATATATAATATATAGATAATTATAAACTATATATTAATATATATAAATATTTATATAATAATTAAAGTATATATATATTATATTATATATCAATAATAATTATTATATATTAATATATATATATCATATATATTATAATATATTATATAACTTAATATATTAAAATATTTCAACACATTTAAAAATTATATTAGAAAAAAAAGCTCCGTCTTCTGATTTCATGATTTTGAATTATTCAAGTTAAAGAAACTTATTGTAAAGAAATATTACAAAAAAACGTCCTAAATTAATATTTATTGAATCTTACTTCATCGGACTCTAATTAAACGTTGCCATTTTTTTTTATCCCAACTTTCTCACTTTTATACGGTAAAGAAAAAAAACTAAATCATATATTTAAATTCTTGATAAGATGATAGGAAAAAGTTGACTACGTATCTATGATTTCGAAGCTCATCAATCAATATAAAAAGCAAAACTTGCAACATCAATTATTTTTTTCAGGAAGTGTACGGAGCTATTAAACTTTTAAACATTATATATATAATAATATTAATTATATAATATATTATATATATATTTTAATACTAGATATATTAATAATATATATTATAATAATTTATAATAATTATATTAATTATATATATTAATATATTTATATATATATAAATATATAATTATATGTTATAGTTAAATATATTATAATATTATATTATAATATAAAATAAATATTTATATTATTTATATCCATTTCATTTACATAAATGTCAATTATATATTTCAAGTACATAGTACAAGTACATAGTAACTCTTTATGTAATTGTTTCATTAGTACAAGTTACATAATAAGTACAAAGACTTTCTAGAATTTGGTTCAAGTACAAGTAAACATGGATATCAAGTGTACAAGTAAACAAGACAAGTACTTATATTGAAAACTTAGTACATATAATTATATATATATTTGGGTGGAGTAGATCTGGAGCAGAAAAATAATATAAAATATTTTAATTAGATATTTAATATATATATATATATATTATTATATATAAAGTATATATTAATATATTATAATATATGTATCTTGATATAATTCATAATTATATATATATTATATATACCTTATTATAATATTATATTATATATTAATGAGTAATATTATATATTAATAAAATATAAATAAATTATATTCATCAGCATTATATCAATGCTGCATTATTCTTCCCCAAGACTATGGAGGTAAGGTGCGTATACATGCATCATCGGGAAACTAATAAAAAATATGATTAGAAGAATATGAAGCAGTAGATTAAAGAAAGACCCAGCTCTTACTTCCCCTATATTATACTCTTAATTAAGCCCTGAGGAACTCGTCGGCAGGTACAGAAAAACATCACCTTAGTACCTAGAAAAGACTTTCACGGGACTCGTCGATTGACCCTTCAACTATGTTACCTCTCTGATCAATGTTGGGGTTCATTACGTGGGCCATGCCCCAACCATACCTCCTATCACGACCCTACCATTCACTCCTGTTTATACACCTTTCTTATCTGCGGCCTTACATAGACTCAAACTCATCAATCTATCTTCCAGGCATACTTTTTCATGACTCATTCCACTTTATTCTTATCTTGATTCTATACCACCTATAGGTATACTACTCCCAACACCTACTTACACCTAATATCTTAAATCGTTTTAATATCTACGACCGCTGTCATCCATCCTTCTCCCCATTAGACCAAACCATCGTGCAAAGTTATAATTTCATATTTAATCATGTTGCATTTACCATAATCTCCACACCAAACATAAACTCTCATAAATATAAAGAGGCATTATCATTCGTGAAACATAAAAAGGAGCCAACACGAAAAAAATGTTTATCTGACTTAGTCAATTATATCTATTATACCTCTTTATAAATTATATTTCCAGTGACATAGTCCCACTTACATATCTTTAACTTCGCTGGGATCAACAATCATACCTCATGTAAGACATAGTCGCACTAAAACAACACTTTACGTCCTTTTACATTCTACAATACTCGATTTAACTGCACGCCACCTAAGTGCGGCATTTCACTCACCTTCTTCCTTCTAACTCTCACATCCGCTCCTCTTTTCATTCAACATATACACTAAAATATTTAATTCATGATATACCATTTTTCTCAGCTGCTCACCATATCATAACATATAAACTTCACACTGAGGGTCTGTCCTACACTCACAATACATAATTCACTTTACTCTTATCTACGATTTACTTATTTCCAAACCCTTCCCTATTATACATCACACTCCTTACCAATATCTCTTCTACTAGTCCTTCTCTCGCAAACTCTCTTGCGAGATTCGCACACAAAACCAAATCACTACTACTAATATATAATAGGTAAGGAAATCTTCACCCATCTACATTCCTATATCTCCGGATCATCAATCTCATATATCCCTTTCACTCCCTTATACCTTACATACTTTCATACCTCATTACTCAATAATATAGATATGAGATGCCTCAAAGGTTAGACATACCCACATTCCTAGTCTCACTCAGCTATTAATATTATAACATAATCACTATTCGACTCATATTTATTTCTATACACACTTCCCTTCTCAACTTATCGTCATACATACTTTTGATTATCAGAAGCTTTACCACCATACACCATATCACTATAACACCTGCCATATAATTCCTTAAATTAACTCTATCATCCGCGTGTTGCAAATCCATAACATCTAAATAATATTCTTTTTATTTTCCATCCCTATTTATCCCAAATTCATATGTTCAATATCGCGATTTCGCATCCTCACATCCCATCTACCACTTCCAAACGCCATCTATTAATTTCATTTTCCCCTAAATATAGTTCTTATCCTCTTTTCGACACAATAAATATGCAACATTATATTATCTTCTCACTATCAAACATCTACAACTAACTTAATTACCCTATAAATACTCATTACAGTTACATTTCCTCACTATACTCTCTAATATAAAGATACTAATATCTTACTTCCCTCATCTCTCGCACTTTTAATACCCATCCATAACATTCGAGACATCCCATCTTGAACCAGACATACCTGAGACCCATGCTACATCCATCTTCAGTATACCTCATATATATAAGATAATACTAATATAATATATAGAAATATACTATATATATATATATATATATATAATATATATTGTTATGAGTAATATATATAATATTATATACTTATATATTATTATACATATTAATAATAATCTATATATTATATTATATATATAATATCCTTATATAAATTAATAATATATAATATATTATATATTAATTATATTAATATATTAATATATATAGTATATATATATATCTATTACTGTATTATACTTCTTTATATAATATATATAATAGTATATATTAATATTTAATTTTTACGTTTTGATTGCTATATTAATAGATTATATTATAATATATCATATAGATATATATATTTATATACTAATATATATATATATATTATACTCCTAATATATATTTATTATTAATATTATATTAAAATATATAGTATATCAATATACCTAAAAGTATTCATTTATATTTAGGTTATGTATATGTATGTATGTACTCGCTATGTATGTATGCTATGTACTCTTATGTTTACTGTATGTAATGTATATTATAATAATATTATTATTTACTATTATACCTATATATATTATTTTTTTATATTAATTACCTTGCTATAATAGTTTTATAATCTATAAGTACTAACCCTATAATACCTAATCGGCTACCACCTGAGGAAGTATAACTATTCTACAAGTAATATATATTATTATATAATAATATTTATATATATTAATAGTAGGTTAGAATTAAAGATTCATAACTCCTCCAAATTGAATAGGCCTTTCAAATCAAACATATTTTGCAAAGAAAATTGAGATGATATATAATGATAATATGAATATCGTTCTTAAATAAAACATAAAGTTTAGTACATAAATTAAACGTTAATTTCTAACACTACAAATTAGCTCCCTACTTATATGACTATATATATATATTACCTATATAAATACAAATAAATTTCATAATGTTACCATGAAAGAATATTCCATCTGGAGATAATGAGAAAAGAGTTGTACTTGTTAAATTGGGTAAATAAGATCAGATAAGTTTATATGAGCGTAAACCTTGTATATTATATATTATTAGTAATATATCAGTATAGAGATGTGTAATTAATACTGGACATATATGAGAACATATTGAGGACGACGGCTATCTCATATTACTCGTAATAATAGGGGTACTCAGTATATACCTATTTAATATAGGGTACTCATATACTCAATAAGGAAGATTATTGAGGAACCTAGAATTTTAGTATAATTACAATGATTGGTATAGTTACGCGGTCAAATTATAATAACTCTCATTAGGGGCAATAGAAGCATTGAATATAATCGTGCAAGGCTTATCCCAGGCTATCCCGGCTATCGGCCAAAGTTCTGTTGTACGAACTATCCGGTATCACTCCGGAGTTGAGCTGATGTACGATGGTTATCTCGGTCCGGCCATAAACACGTCAATAGTCAATAGCTCTGCGAGCTAGTAGGTGACTCTCCTGCAGGTTGTTGAAATAAATCTACAATATGAATTGGCAAAGGCTTTCGTCTAAGGTGATAAGGTATAATATGACCGGCTTCACTCCCATTATATAAGTTCTGGCTTATGTAATTTCTTATATAAGTATTTATCGCTACCTCTACTGATAACCTTACAATAATGCTGTAATATACCTCATGTTATATAAATATGCTCCCATTTCAGGCCTAATAGATTTATATACTTTATATAATCATAATAGTTGAATTGGTAGAAGGTGACCTTGTTGAATGGTGCATCATTGTTCCATCGATTCTCTACTGTCTGCAATTACATTGTAATATATAGTAGTAGTATATTATATAGTATATCCCAGTAGTGAGTTTATAACTTTTAGATACTTATCCGTGAACCTTATTTTAAGTCAAGCTCCCCTACTATCTGGTTAGTTATATAAACCTTCGGTAGTAAGTAGTACTTCCCTATCTTCGTCTCTATAACCACGAAGGTGAATATAGAAAATGTATTCTAATCAGATCGTCCGTTTTTTATAAAAGTCAACCCCGAAAAGACCCGGTTTCATTCGTTAACCCCGGAAAGACCGGTTTTATTCGATACTCTTTCTCACCTGCCGCTTTATTTTAACGATTTAGTAGCGCGATTTCGCAGCGAAGTTTGTGATTATTAAGGTTCTTCGATTGTCGTATTCTAATTTCCCGAGGCTTCATTATTATTTATCGGGCGAAAATAATAATGATCTAAATAAAACAGTTTATGTAAATATATGAAAAAAGAGTGAAGTGATATATTGGTGAAAGGATAGTCTTATAATAATCATATAATTTATAAGCAATTTATGTATCGCTAACAATTAGATATTAATGTATTGTTACAAGCAGTAGGCTACATTCGTGCGAAATAGGCATAGTATGAAAATTATAAAGCTGCTATTTAATGAATTTGGATTTAATTTATTGGTTCAAACATTCAAAATATAAGTACAGTAATTAAATTATGCATAACAAATAGTAAATTATAATTATACGGCTAAGGTGATATACCTACATCCAAAATTATGGCCTAATGAATGAAGAAGCTCAACTTTGAAGTCTTGTAAAGAGCTTCTAGATTAAAGCATGATAAGAAAAAGAGCTATTTCTAAAGTAACATTACTAATAATTAAAAAGTTAAGCTGCTATTTGGTAATGAAATAATTAACAGGCCTCTATTAGAGCTAAATACTGATATTGAGGAGAAGAAGGCTATTCTTATTAAAATTTGCGATGATGAGATTGTCCATACTGTTGTCCTGATAATTAAGTGTATGATTAATTTATATCCTTCTTATTTTAATTCTGAGCTTGAAGGTCAAGTAGATTACCATTTTGAGTTGTCAGCTGAGTTATTGTCCTTAGAAAAAAAAACTTTTCTAAAGAAATTGTAACAAATAAAAGTTCATCTGTAAATACTAGAATAATTTTCTGGATTTAAACATGAAGGTTTAATATAAAATAGACTTAACAGGCTTCGTTGTATTGAGAAGTAAATGATCGCCTCCTGAAAGGATCGTTACTAGCATTTCCTGTAATATAATTTATAATTTTAATCGGTAAAATAGGAGCAATGTACCCATATTTAGTGAAAGACCTTACGTACAAATAATACGTTTTTTAAAGCATTACTGCTTATAAAGTAGTAACATCTGTCATATTAAGATAGAAAACTATAGACCATAGCACCAAATGTAAACTGAAGAAAAGATATATATATAGCCTTTCCATAATTAATTTTGAAAATATAAATAATTATTTATAAGAGCTTAAGGTTCGATTGGAAGAGCTATGATGAAGGACTTTTAAATTGAAAGTGTATATACAATGAAACTATAGGTCAATGATTTATGAACTTAAGAGGTAGAAGTTAGACTTTTTAGAAGCTGATACACCTGGAAGTTTACTACTAAGTAAATAATAATTTCAAAAATGCCTAAAGTGTTAAAATTTTATTACAATACATAAAAATTGAAATTTATTATCCTACATTTTGGATTACAACTTATTGCTCTATAATGAGGTTATTAATCAACTTATAAGTATATTGTCCCAAAATAGGAAGGATGTATCAACAAAAGCCTAAAGTAAATAAGGTTTTTCAACGCTACTAAAGCATCCTAAATCTAGTACTCTCAAAAATTTTTTAAAAACTGTAAATAATTGATACAAGATTTTAAAAATGTTATGTAATAAATAATAGAACTCCAACTTGACAACCCTACAATTGTTAAGCTATGTCAATAAAAGCATCCTTCTCTATTTACTGTGAAAGTATCCAACTGCTCAGGTATACAAACGTGCCAAAGAGCATCAAACAATGTGTCCACAATTGTTGGAAGGTTTGGGCAATGTGCCTGAAAAATGTATGGTTAGTAAAATAAATTAAGCATTTAATTCGCTTTTAAGCTGTAAGCTAAATTCCCATATAACAGCTTTTTGTCCCAAATGATATCCCAAACTGAGCAAAATGCAAGTCTTGTTAAGCTCCTTTGTCATAAGCTCTTCCAAACAAAATGTGGATAAAGCTGTATTTGTTGCCAACAAGTTCCTTGTCAACTCCTTTAAAAGGCAACAAAAAGGTTACAGTAAGAGAGGAGCAATAGATACATGTAGTCAACGCTCTTACATATCTAAAAATGCCATTACAGGTTTAAATTCAATAATTTGTAAATTTACATGAATTAGAGTACAATATTAAAACTTTCATTGGTGCAAAACAGCGAAGTTTTCAGCCCAATTGTTATTGGGGTATTTACAATTAATAGATCGAGTCTTATAGCAGCTTTCCCCCCTTTTCATTGGGACAATGATTTAAATATTAATTATTAGATTCACGGCCACTAAAAGATGAGGTTGAAAATTTTTAAGAAAAATGGTCTTCACTTTAGCTGAGTCTTCTATCTTTTTACTGACAGATGGAGACCCATGATATGATTTGACAATAGATTGTTCATTAGGCAACAGACATATATTCAATTTCTTCCTTCTTTTTAATTTAGTTAAATAATTCTGGAGAAGGTGTATTTAAAATTGCAAATAAGTTTATACCTATAGGTAATGTTCAAAATTTTTAACCAGAAATCAAATCATAGAAGTAAGTAAAGTAAATATGCAACCTCACATTGATAGAAGAGGAGGAGTCTGCTTTAGTCAGAAAATCATTGTAAATATGATTTTAAATCCTATATACAAAGTTATTTTACCCTTTTGATTCATATATTTCATGTGGATTCTGCAAGCATAGAACATGGACTGAAATATTTGTGTCCATGGAGGTGTTGGTATTCCTACTAAAGAGAATAATGATCTAGCCTCATTCCATCGATGTCGATTAAAAAATTTAAGAATGATATTTCTTTCCAGGATGGCAATTATTATGTCAAACTTCTTGGATAGACAGAAAAAATTTAAAAAATGTTGCTTTCAACATTTTGATATTTCTGGAGGTATTGAATAGGTCTATCACACCATCTTCTCTTAGCAAACAAGAGACTTAGTAGAAGTTATAATAAATTTTTTCTCTTCAACCTTTGCAAGAGAATATAATTGAAATTGTAAATATTCGTAACATTTAGAAACATGTGATATTATATTTCATGGTTAAAGCAGTTGAGAAAAGAGGGCAGATGCCAAACCCAAGATAGACCTGTCTTAATCTCGCTCTGTTTAAAAATATCTTAAAGACAGCCCTTCCTGAATAGGCTTCTTACTGCTGAGTTTAGATTTAGATGCAACTCCCTTTTAAAAAATTACTTATTGGATATTCAGAACTAAATAATTATGTATGTCCTTAGTGAAGCGTGGATAAGACTCATTTGTCTAATCAAATTAAGAGACGAATATGACAAAACAAATTCTCGTTTTTATGGTATATTCAGAAAGATTGCAATTATCTCTTTCAGGTTTCAAACTCTTACTGTTCCGGATTACATTACCAAGCGTCCCCCTTTCATTACTCCCATTATATAATGAAACATCCCATGTTAGAAAAGTTCCATGCATCCGTAAGTGTAGGGAATCTTGTCGTTCTAATTTATTTTGTGAAACCATGATTTTTACAGGCCCAATAATTTGGCCAAGCAATTGGAAAAGTACGACCATACACGAAATTAACGAGGTACAAGACGTCCCTGTTACCAATCCTTACTTTTTTGAAAAGAATGAACCAAGGTGTGGGGTGTTATGACATTCGACTCTTGGACACGAAATTTAATTCATCTTCTGATACCATAAAAAACAGAATGTGTTATTGTCATTAATTCGTCTCTTAATTTTGCATAGACAAAAAGGCTGTTAATGTCACTAAGGGACAACATAATTATTAGTTTCTAAATCCAAAAGCATTTTAAAAGGGCAGTTCATAATTAAAAATCTAGAACCAGCAATTAAGAAGCCTGATTCAAGGAAGGGCTGTCTTTTAGAACAAAATGGAAGAGCCAATTAAAACAATGTTGCTTTATCTTGCGTTGTGATCTGCTCACTCACTTCATTATTATAGGTCTGATTGATGAGTATAAACTATATAAAAACACCTATAGGACTTAGGAATTTACAAATTCAATCTATAATCTCACCAATGTACATGTTTGAAAAATATCACTTATCCCTTTCCTTCAAGTCCTTTTGCTTAAGAGACAAGATAATAGACATACTATCTCAATATACCTCTCAAAGAATAATCAAAAATTTAGAACAGCAACAATTTAATTTTTTCATTCTATGCCAAGAAGTTTTGACATAATAAATTGCCATCCTCGGAAAGAAATATAATTCTTAAATTTTTAATCATAATCTCCATCATAAGAGCGCAGATCATACCTCTAAGTAGGAATACCAACACCTCTCCATGGACAACAAAATATTTCCAAGCTCCATGTTTCTACTTTCAGAATCTCATAAATATGGATCAAAAGGAGTGAAAATAACTTTTTAATCAGGATTAAAATCAAATTTACAGATGGTTTTCATTACTAAAGCAGGACTCCTCCTCTTTCTATCAATGGAGGTGCAATTCTTACCTTTACTTACTTCTATGATTTGACTTTCTGGTTTAAAAGTTACGAACCTTCTATCGATAGGTATGCAACTTAAGTTTGCATTTTAAAACAGACTTCCAGAAATTATATTAAACTACAATTAAAAGAAGGAGAAATTCGAATTAATGTCTGGCCTAATAAACAATCCTATGTCAAACATCGTCATGGTCTCACTCTTGTCATAAAAAGAAAGAATCAGCTAAACGGGAATACCATTTTTCTTTTAAAAGTTTTCAAACCGCTTTATTCATCTACTTAAACCTATATTTAAAATTTAAATCAATGTCAATTGAGGAAAAGCATGCTAAAAACTTCCCGATCATTAAATGTAAACCAAACAATGCTGAAAAATTCGCGTGTTTTTGCACCAATTGAAAAGTTTGAATATTGTACATCTAAATTCATGTAACAATTATCAAAATTATTAATTTTAAACCCTGTCATGGCATTTTTAGATATGTAAGAGCGTTGACTACCTGTATCTATTGCTCCTCTTACTGTAACCTTTTTGTTGCCTATTAAAGAGTTGAAAAGGCAAATTGTCTGGCCAACAAAATACACTTTACTCCACATTTGTTGGAAACTAATATACATTAAGGGCTAAACAGATCATTTTTGCTTCATTTGGGATATCATTGGCGGACAAAAAGTGTTATATGGGAATTTAGGCTTACACTTAGAACAATTAAATATTAATTTATTTTTAATACCATAGCATTTTTCAGGCACATGCCCCAAACCTCCACAATGATGACACAGATGTTGTCAGCTTTTTGGCACGTTTATACCGCTTGAGGCCACTGCTTAGGATTACGTATCGTCACATAAATAAGAGGGCATGATTTTTAATTGACATAGCTTACAAATTGTAGGTGTTGGTCGTTGTGTTTATATGTATTATTTACATACATTTTAGAATCTTACTAATTATTTACAGTTTATAAATTTTTGAAGAATAACTAGAAAATTAGGGCGGCCCATACCGCTTAGTAGCTTGGAAAAACTATTATTGCTAGAATCTTAGGCGTCTATGAATGGCCCACAATCCTGAGTGATTTGTTTGAAACTGAGTCCAACCATTAATTCATCAACATTTATACATGATCAACAAAGATTTTAAACCTGGACCAAATCGGATGATTATTTCGCTATCTTTCTGATATTAATTACTTCTTAAACAACTTTAGGCAATTTTGAAAACTAATTAATTAGTACATTTAATTTGAGTGAGTATCAGCTTCTAAAAAGTCTACTTCATAACTCTTAAGTTCATAAATCAATTGACCTAAGTTCATTGTATATACACTATATCAATTTCTCAAATAAAGCCTTCATCATAACGCCTTCCATCACACCTTAGATCTAAAATTATATTTATATATTATAATTATGAAAGGCCTATCAAAATAATTTCCTTTCTTTAAACCTTAAGGCAATGTCATAGTTTTCATCTGTAATAGACAGATGGCTACTACTTTCAGAGCTTAGATCCTTTAAAAACAACCTAGTTTACAAAAGTCAAGATCACAAGGAGTAGGGTAGTGTTAAATATTACATCCTAGTCAAAAATTACTATAAAACAGTATATATAGCATTAAAAAAAAATTTATAGAGGAGTAAATTGGGGAAAAAATAAATTTATTCTTTTGCACCAATCCATCAAATGACTATCACACATTGCACTGAGGGCAAGTTTGGAATCATTATAATATTAACACATACTATTTATTAAATCCTAAAAGAATTTATCAGTAATTTACACTCTCATATTTTATACAATTCTTTAGGAAAAATCATTTTTCCCTCCAAGGACAATAACCTCAGCTGACAACTCAAAATGGTAATCTACTTGACCTTCAAGCTCAGAATAAAATCAAGAAGGTCTAAATTATCATACAATTATATATCAGACAACAGGAGGTAATATGGAGAAATAGTAGCATTTATGACAAGCCCTCCATCATCATCACAAACTGTTGTAAATTGGTAGACCCTAGAATAGAACTATGACAATACTTCAATATCAGTATTTACAAGCTTCAACATAGAGTTGGCCTCTGTAATTTATTTCATTACCAAAAAGCATGAAGGTTAACTTACATTTTAGATTCATTAGTAGATTTTGGCTCTTAGAAATAGCTCTTTTGCCTATCAAAGCTATTAACCTATGAGACTCTACAAAGAGCTTTTAAAGCTGAGCTATCTTCATCAGTTAGGCCCATTAATATTTAATCTAGGCTATACTCAAACTTAGCCTCAGATAATATAAATTATTACTACTGACTAATATGACTAAGCATTAATTCATCATATTTTACTAAAGAGAACCATTAAAAATTAATACAGCTACCAGCACAGCCAATAGGATACATGAAATTTAAATTCACAAAATAGGCAGCTTTATAATTTTCAATTAAGCTATTCATAGTAGTCCTATTCGCACGCATGTAGTATAACGCGTCACTGCTGGAGAGCACTAACATGCATTTAATTTCATAATTTCTTTGATTGTATGATTATTCAGAAAGTTAATAGACATGAAATTACAATTCATGAACACGATCGAATGTTAATCATATTAGATATATTCGAATCAGCGTTTTTTATACCGAATTGTTTGGAAACATCTTGTAAGAGATATAAGGTTATCATTCCAAGAAAAATTCACAACCTTATAATTTATCATTTACGCATTAAAAAAGGAATACAGTTGCTAAAAGCATATATTGTAGATTCGATCGTATATATCGCGCCCATTACAATACTCTGATACAAATATTGAAGCAGCTGGCTAATATCCCCCTCCACATATCGATCATCTGAAAATATCGATCTTTCTAAGAACAATACGTCTTATAACAATAAATTATGAATATAATTTTCTAGCTAGACATCGTAATGCCAATCTTTTTTTAAAATGAAACCAATTTTCGGAGAGTTTTCTTGATGTTGACAGCTAGAGAGTTGCGTGATAAAGGATACATGAAAATTGTATCATTGGCACCCGAAGTATTATAAATAATTAGCTAATTAGCCAATGTGAATATATAATGGTTAGAAATTAATGTTTATAATATAACGAATGCTAATTAACACTCAATAAAAGAAATATATCATAAAGTGTGCTTTACCTCGTGTACTAAATAATATACGGCAACTATTAATATGTTTAGGATACCTACACAATATTATTACCAAACAACAGTCTCCTGGCAGGCTCTACTCGAAATAATAAACATTAATATAATTAAGCAGAGATCGCGTTATTTGCACAATGATATGCATCATAAGATAGTAGCAATTAAATGGATCGGTAATTGTCAAAAAGCGAAGCTCCACTATCAACATCAGCATATGCTAACTGTTGTGGGATGCGAAACTAAAGCGCCTTTAAAATACGTGGAGGAAAAGTATTACACTACAATAGTTTTCCAACAATTCTTAGGTGACTCTTATAGTCTAATTTAAGTAGAACTTACACTGTTATATGCTTAACAATTTAAAAAGTTGCATATAAACAAAAAAAACTTGTTTGCCGAGACGATGGTCACACAGTACTTACTTATTCTGATTTTTTTATAAAATAATATGAATCAAGGAGTGGTTGCTGCGACTGAGTACAAATAATGCGCCGCGTTGCTCAACATTGGTTAAATATTTACAGGAATCAAATGAAGTTAAACGTTTCTACTAAAATGTAATATAAATTATTTTGAAAAATAATAAAGTAATAAAATAAATTTAATATTTAACTATAAATATGAAGTTTTTAATTATAATTTGTGACACATCGATGGTAAAGATGCCCAATACCTGAGATGAATAGTATTCATCCATTGAAATACAAGTCGAATCGGGCTCAGCGGTCAATTAGAAATTCACCCAGGAGTGAACCTGAAACAATCTCGTATAGATAGTTGTTATTGTGCCGATGTGTCCTGAGCTGTGGCTTCAGAGGTTAGCATGATAAAATGGACTAAGCTGGACTCAGGCACAAGGTATAACTTTCTATACGAAACAGAAAGCAGTCAGCCATGACGGAGGCATCTGTCCAAAAAGTCACAGAGGGTAACCTTGTGTATGTCATGTGGAGAGATTTGTCCACGGCCTCTACTCCGCTACTGCCGGCACTCCCAGACAACCAATGCAAGGTGTTGATGAAGAAGCGATGCTCTTTAGATGACACTTCCAAAAGAGCCAGGTTTTTAAGCAGTAGTGTAGTTGTTACTACTAATGCAAAATCAGTATGCTTCGGCTGCCAGATAAGGTCCCTGAAGGCAACTCGTTATATAGCGTGGTTGATTGAGAGAGGAGTAAGCAAAATACAACGACAGTTTGCGGAGAAGCTACTGTGATATCGCCTACACCCATGAATTCTGGGTAAAATCATAACATCTGACCTCAAATATGTTGAGTTAAAACACTTTTGCGTGCAGGGTGGCTAGCTAAGCATGGTTTCACCGAACTGTAATCCTACCTGACCTGTCCTGTGCTAAGTTGGGACAGCACTTTGCCGGACGGAGCATAACCAGATCACTGACTCAAAAAAGGAGGAAATGAGACACAACGAACGAACCTTTGAACGACCCATGGTGACTTTGTTCTCCCAAAGAGGAGACAATCGCCTACAAGTGAACCACTTGTACAGCAGAGAAACATCAATCTTACCTACCAACATACACCAATAAACTTCGGCTTTTGATGACAGCGAATTTGTTTTTGTATAGAAATCACTGAAGACACAGTATCAGCGTAGTGAAATGTCTTTCCTGCCCAACCTATATATATAGAGGACTCACATCGGATTTTTCCTGGGTTAGATCCTGAGTGCTTTACTAGCGATCGTAAGAAAAAAAAAAATAAGCATTGATACCACATTTGATAGATATTGTCGTATGCCCACCAATACTCGACACTACCCTCCTAGATGCTGCCTTTGCTTTAACACTAACATATCCGACATGTGTTAAGATAGAGCAATGAGCGTTAAAATAGCTATTTCAATTCAATTTGCGAGTAATCTCCCTTACTACCACATTTGACAACTTTGATAAAACTATTTTGCTAAGAACCACTACTAATCCTGGGGGCTTCTCAAGATATTTAAAGTTATAATTCTCTAGTTCATGTATTAACGTTTGAATTTCGTTTAAGTAAACACTTGTTGATTTAAACGCTGGGTCAAATACAGGCTTTAGAGAAAAGATTTTTTTAAGAATTTTAGTAACAATATGTTTTCATTTAAAAATTCTTTATCTAGAAGTTCAAGAGCCTTATTAAAATTATAGTAAGATTCTGAGTCAGAGAATATGCATACCCCTTTAATTTGA
>JABUQX010135948.1:0-7500 GCA_015478945.1 Trachelipus rathkii | reverse complement strand
TAAATATATATAATTTAACTTATTTATATTATAATATTATATAAATAATTATATCTAATATTTATATATATATATTTTAATATTAAATATATTATAATATTATTATAATATATCATGCTCTTGTTATTATATTAACTTATGCACAGCTTCTTAGAACAGATGCCAACAAAATTTCTTGTTAATCTTATTTAAGAGAGGTAATAGATAAATTGAAGAAGTTCCTTCGTAACCCCGTTTCCAACTTGGGGCCTTTTTTTAACCCCCATTGATTTTTCGTTTTTTTCCCAATTCCCTCCTTATATTGAGACATATTACTTAACATATTCCTTCCGACTGCGATTTACTTCATATAACGCAGACATGATGGAGAACGAATATGTGTGTTGTCTTCCCCCCGATTCACAACGTCGTCCTTTATTGTTCTGTTGACAGTTCCCGTAGATCATTATTGTTTAACATGGATAAAGCAAAGTGTCATGTACTATAGGCATATCCTTATAACACGGATTGGCTGGGGATTTAATGATCGCCGTCTTTTGATCAGGACAAGTATTAAGGTCAACGGCGTAATATGAAACTTCGGAATGTCGCTTTGTGGACGATGTATAGTTTTCTCTGTATCTATTGAATATTAAGCTATGTTAATAACATGAAGAATTAACTGCTCATCTTGCCGATGTCAGCGACTCAGAGTTAATATACCGAAGGTCATATAGTAATTATATTATATTCCCCCTTAAAATTCGGATTACAGTACACTGAAACATCGACAGTGTACAACGAATACACCGGAGTCTATTTCTTTGAAGTAGGGATGTAAAGTCCTATGCTCAGATAGTATTTATTCTGTAATAATATATATTGTGGGAAACGTAGAAATATTAAGACTTGCTATTAACTTCACCGATGTCTTGTCAGTTATATATATTATATATAAATATTATATAAATTATAAATATATATATAATCATATATTATATATATATATATTATATATATTATATATCATATATATTTATATTTTATTAATATTATACTATATATATAAAGTATTTTTCTAATTTTGTTGCTTACATTTTACATATATTTAATAAGTATATGATTTCTAATAGGTATATCTATATTATAATACTATTAATATTATATATAATTATATATTTATATTTATATTATTAAAAGATAATTAGTTCAAGTTGTAAGACACGTGATACTTATATTAATAATGTTATGCACCCATATATATAACAAATAATACTTGTAATTATATTACTATATTAGTATCTATATTATATATATTTATTATTATATTATAAAATATATAAATCATCATTGAAAGGCATTATTACTTTAGTTGAACAGTTATTGATTAAAATTCTATGAATAAGTGAAAAATAACTCCGTTTTCCTTTCACAAGCCAAATCACGGAAGATGCTAGTTATTCACTGATACGAACTTAAGATTAAGTTTCAGTGACAATTTTATTTATGTTACATTTTAATATGTCGTAGATGAGCATAACGGATCACGATTATCGAATTGGGGATTATATTTATATAGAATAATAAGTTTCTACAATATATCACAATGTACGGTATTCATAAAGGGCTACTTCTTCGTATGTGAGAATCTCCTCCGTGTTGTAATCTGTAATGGTTAAAATCAAACTCGCTTAATTAAGTTTTAAGATTAAATTTCTATGATTCAGTGAATAAGTGAAAAATAAACTAAACGCTACACAATTTTTTCTATAAAACCTTTGAATTTCTATATAATACTATATTCAATACTACGTTTTCTTAAGAATTAGTTCTACTACTATTTCTGGTAATTTTCTTTTCATTTATGTATCTGCCTTAAAGCTTTGAAATCACTGAAAAATAAAAAACTCATTATATAGTAAACTTTGAAAATAACCCAAGAAAAACTTATATTTTTCAGAAAATTAATTTATTAGACATTTCAAAATTTTATACTGTACCTCAAAAGCTCTTACTGCAGGACGATATCTATTATTTATAATCTTACATATAAATACAATACACAGCCTTAATTAAAAGGGAGCTTTTAAAATCAAAAAGAAGGAAAAAAGAAGCCTCCAACCTTGTCATCGACATCCTTTTAATCTATATTTGTCCAATGTCTACTGCTTCTGGTCAATATATATATTATTATTTATATATATTATTTATACTTATATATTAATATATTTAAATATTTTTTCAATTTTAAACGTTAAAATTAAAAAAAGATAAACGGTTTTAAATATTTTTTCGTACTCTACCTTATACGGTTTTGACTATTATATTTTTTATTCTTCCATTTATTTATTATTTTATTTTTATTATCAATCTCTATGGTTGTAATCGACTACAAAGTATCCTCCTAGAGATTCACAGTGACCTCTAGAACTATTCTTCAGATCAGTATTACTGACGATAGAAGTCTGACTCGTCCTGAAAGCGTGTGACTCGTGTTCGAATTGATAATTTCAATGCTGGAGTCACAGCGTGTGACGTACACAGAGTGTGCCCCGACTTCACACGTACGAGTATGCGATGCACGCGGTCGACGGGTCGACGGAGTTCACTGTGGCCAACGGGGCCCCGTCCCCGAAGACATTGTCGAGATGCGCACGAACCCGGAATATTTAAGTACTGTACTTAAATCCACTTCAAGTGTATGGTAACGACCAGATGTTCTAACATCTAGCATTAATGATGGTAGGGATTTTATCCCTTTCAAGTTTCGTAGGAATACCATATGATGAATTTTTACGGTTTGTTAAGAACCCAAGTGCGGGTACACCGGGAAGTGGTTATAAGTGTAAGTAACGACAGGGTAGGCGCAAAACAAACCATGTATTGTATCACAATTTTACCAATACGCTCACGCGTACATGAGATTCCATAGAATATAGGTCCCCGTGGATGACCCAAGGGTAAAACGCTTAACATAATGACACAATAAGATAGGCCGCGCGGGAGCCCCGAAAAACGCACACGAGATCCCCTGAGTTACAAGGGCGCCGCCCCATTAATTGGATCACTACACTCGCAAAGGAGGCATTTTTGCCCGAAAACTCACGTTAAGGGGTTAATATGAGGCTATATAAATTTTTGTGATGGATCAAATGAAAATCTTCTAATGTTAAAATTACGTTTTGTAAATGAAAAAGATCAATAAATGTACTTTACTAATATGTAATGGTTATGAAATTAAAAAGTTTCATGAAATGACAGTTAGTCTGCGTTCAATAGATTATCATCTATGATACCTTGATTTCATCACAGGTCTGATGCCCACCATATACATATGAAACCAAATATACAAGAAGATTCCATGATACCAATAATTTTCAGAGCATTTTTCCAGCAAATAATGGTTAGCTCTTCTTTTACCTTTTGTATGGAACTATTTCACAATTCTAAATGCATATTTAATGATCAATAGGAAGTTCTTCGATCACCTGTTGTTAGATCAGTAAAGCCAAAGCGTATATCTGGGTGAGTGAGGGAGCTCTTTCTAGGTTTTGTTGCTCTACTTTTATATACAGTATTTGCTGTAGGGTGGGCGCGTATTTCATTCACCATTAGTGTCACTTTTGTATAATTTTTTCGCAAATATGCTTGCAAACTATGGAAAAAAAGCGTCATCATACCAAACATTAAATGGAGTTCTTGGACCAAACTTCTTCCACGTACTTTCAAAGTCTTGGAAGATTATTATTATTTAGTTATTTTCATTAATTCTTTCTTCACGTGATCTCTGAACATAATTCTGACTCAACAATCACCCACTACTGAAGGTCAAAGTTTAAGGATGCACTTTTGACCTTTAAATATACAACTGAAACGACGGCATTAAGTTTATCTAACCACTTCTTACAATTCACTCTCTACTTTTTCCCCTTATTAAAAATATATACACTATATCCATAGCAGAGATGTGCAACACTTTTCGAAAAATACACATCCATTTAATTAACGTAAATATAAATCGACCATACTCTATTATCTGATCTAAGAATAACTCTCCTTTTCATAAAATTCATTACGTTTAATAATTATATTCCCTTTTTCACCCAACTTCCTGAACTTAAATTTATTTATATTTTATTTAATCTTATTATTTTCGTTTACATGGACACTTTCAAGATCTATATATTATAGTATACCACAAAGAAAACTAGGAGTGTTAAACTTCAATGTTATATGTCCAAGATTTATATGAGAGAAAATTTAGAACCCGTAAAAGAGAGTATTTGACCAAAATTGACGGAATCAGAGAGGCAATGAATTTTTGCATGATTTTGCACTTATTACAGAAAGCATGTATTATTCGACAAGTGGTGCAAAGAGGGTGTTGGGTCTTCCAAGACAAACTTAAAGCATCCGATGTAGTCTTGTCATGTACAAAATGTTAACATGTCAGAGTATGGGGTCAATTGGGGTCAGCACAAAAACGATGGTATTCAAGATAGAAGGAATGCTGTTGAATAATTTAATATTTTGATGTGTGAAGAGAAAAAAAAGAATAGAATGTACGCCCGTCGCTTGGCCTTGAGGTAATGTGCCTGTAATAGTCATAGTTAGGAAGTGTTGGTGGTACATAATGTGTGAAAAAGTAGAAGACCAACGGTAACATTATGGCGATCTGTGGAGATGTGGCAACTTGTAAAAGTGGTGGAGTGGAAAAAGAACGAAACGATAAGACACATACGATACAGACTGAAATAGAAAAAACAAAAGAAGATAAGAAAGAGCTCGAAAAGACGAAATAAATAGAAGAAAGGTATAATAGAGTACCAATGATAGAGGTGAAAACTGATAAAGATACAACGTTTGCAACTTTGTCACCGTGTCCTCTTAAAAGTATTTCTGCTGTTGCACCAAAAGCTTTGATTTGCCCTCTCAACTGTACTTTAGATAGCTAATGTCCCAAATCAATTTTATCATTTATAGACTGGATTAATAAAATTCTGACAAAGACATTTTACCATTCCAAGACGGAGTGAATAGATAATAAACCGTGAACCACGTAGCCGAAAAATTTATTTGGTTTAATAATAGCCGCTCTTGGAAAATTGTCACTTGCTTGATAACTGTACAGGAATTCGTTCATACGAGTGATAGCAAGACGTCGCTCTCTGTATCATACGAAGAAATGATCATTCAATATTTCTTTTTCCATTCGACGAATGCAGAATAAGAGCCGGCCGAGCGTGTACGTGAAGCGTATTAACTTACACATTCGCATTTGCGATCGCGCGCTCGGATTTTCGTCTCACGATCTAAAATGCCATGTGCAACGAGGCTTCGTACGTGTATAGGTCTTGTGACGGAAAACTAGTGATCCGTTTCACGTTAGGTATTGAGTTTAATATTGTTAACATGCCTTTTGGTCGGAGATTCAAGGCTCCGTGCTAGGTTCTGTCTCCATAACGAAGAATGGTGAGAATGCCCTGGCTGTCTCACTACAACTTTCTTAAGCATAGCTAACGATATAGTTCATTGTTTGGCCGATGAATTATAAACCTATTAACTATTGCTCTATTGCCTCTTATCTTATAACATTTTGGATATATATCTTCTGCGGGATTCCGCATTGCTGGCAATAGTAGCAAATAAATCAGCTAGCTCTCTATATTCAGAAAATTCACTATTTTTTGGATTATTTGAATATCACAATAATTACAAGAGCAAGTGCATTGTACAAAGAGAAGCTTAGCTTGGTTAATTTATAGGCAATTGAGATAATTTGCAACATGCGTTTTTTGGTTAATTCTATGATATATTGTTGATAGGATATCATATAGATTGGTCCGACCGTAAGGCGTTATATGAGCTTCTGAGAATACTCAGCTAATATCGAGTTGATAGTAGACGTTGTCCTTGATAAACGCTGGGTGATAACGCGAGATGTACAGTGAATTCCATATCATTGTCGTAAGTAAAGACAATCGATTAGTATTGAAGCTGCGGTGGACAAATGGCGTGTTCTATTACATTATGGTTATTTAGAAGTACATGAATGGGAAATGATGAAGATACGTAATACATATCTCCCATTAATCGAAGTCGTTTGATATTAAAGTAAACTAGATGAATCGGTGTTTACAAGCAAAGTCAATCTGGTCCATATAACCGAGACGTATAGCACGTGGCTGTCATATCGCTCTGTCGACTGCTCTCCAGCTGAATGAGGGAGATGTTTAATGCTGTGATAGGCAAGAAGAAGGCGGAAGCCTAGGCCCCGGACGACGACATAACAACCAGGCTTCATCGAAACAAAAACGTACAAAGTCTGTTGATACAAGCCACTTCGACAAAGGCCATAGGACCGTAACCGTTGTCCTAAATAGGGAGCCGGTAGCATATTTGAGATATTCACTGTGCAGTTTGTAATGCGCATCGGCCATTCCATTAGGCATTATCTACCTATTTACTTCTCCAGATATTTCATTAGGAATTATTTCTTATTCCCTACAATTTTACACTTCACACATGAGAGGCCGAAGTTCTAATTGTTTTCTCAATTTAGTTATTTGATTAAATTTTTTAGACGCTAATTAATATATATTATTAATTATTAATATGACTGATATAAGATATATTATAATATATTATTTATCATATATAATATTAATATAGACTATAATATATATCATAATAATTTATATATATGATACTATAATAATTATATTATTTTTAATATTATAGTAGTAGATAAATATAATAGTATATAAATATATTAATATATATTAATACACTATATAAGGATATTAGGAAAGAATATAGCGATTCTTACGTTATTGGAGCGGACGAAAAATTATAATGAGCCCAAAAAGAAAGATTTGAAATTTTCTATTTTTCCTACTCTCTGTCCAAGTATATTTGATCATATCAAAAAGATGGATAAAATAATAGTCAATTGCATATACATATACCACACACATACATACACACACAACACACCGTATCCAGACACACTAACTACAATCACAATACAATATTATATATTAATACTAAAATACACACTACACACTTCAATAACAAAACAGATATATACACTAAATAATACTTAACTTAACATCTAACTAATCTAGCATGAATTAGTTTGTTTTTCAAATATATCAAATGATGTCTCACGTATCGAGTACCATAATAAACTGTTAGTTCCTGAACGACAGTTCCCTTACTCAATCACATGAGTGTTTCGTTCAAACCTATACAGAAGATTGTTGTTCATGCTCGTATAATTGTCACTCTAATAACCTCACAAACGGTTCATCTCGGTACCAAATATAGTTACTATACTTATACTCGAACAAATAGTTCGGCTTTACCAATATGTTATTCACTTACGGATGCAAGATGTCTACATTCGATAGTAGACTAATAATTATGTATAGTCATATCAAAATGTAGTGATTCAGTGTGCTTCAGAATGTCCGTCTTGTAATAAAAGTTACTGAATACGTTTGAAGATGAGTCATACTC
>JABUQX010135947.1:25000-27587 GCA_015478945.1 Trachelipus rathkii | reverse complement strand
ATCAAAGCTTTAAAAGCAATTAACGAAAGGAGAACAAATTTAGTTTCTCAGATATTATTAATGCAACCGTTTTAATTGAATTATTAATTCTGACTCATTAAACAGGACATACTTAACTTTAGTTTGGGATATAAGAGTCAGAATTATTCAAAGGCTTCTTTTAGTTGTAACAGTAGTTTTTTGTTTATTCCTATAAGTTCTTTTATTATATTGATAATTGATTTTATATTGAAGGTCGATATATAAACTAGAATTATGGCCAAGCTTCTTAAGCTCTGAGCTGATATGAAGCCCCAGCTATGAATTAGGCCCTAAATTTGAAGGTAGCTTGTATTCTTAGCCCAAGCTATGACTTTGCTTGTAGCCCAATCTATGAAAGTAGCTGGTCTTTTGGCCCCAATCTATGAAAGTAGCTGGTCTTTTGGCCCCAAGCTATGAAAGTAAGTTGTTGTTCTAGCCCGAGCTATGAACCCTGATAAAAATGATAAAAATAAATACATTATCATTTTATCTAAATTTCAGAGTTCAACAATTTATTATTTATCAATCTAATATTTTATTTAACATACCCTATTATTTCCAATAGGGGCAGGTCTTCAATTTCACAGTGGATGCTTGTATGCATCTTTCTGTATATCGACAGTCTGAAAAATATATTTTACAATATTTTTCTCTTATCTCCTCACATGCCTATCCTATGCTTATTGTATTATATCAACATTAATTAATCTTTATGTTTATGTACCGACCTGGAGGTGATAAATATCCAGAATTGTCTCCAAAATCAGTGAAGTGTTCGTCTTTAGTTGCACTCAACAACTGTTATAGCCTTATTAGGCTTAATTTAAAACATGGATGTTTTATATTTCTCCATATAAATATAAAAAAATATAATATAAATTTACAATAAGCATCAGTAATTATAACTAGGAAAAAAAGACTTGATTAATGATATTTATAAATAACACAAGATTTTGAGATAGATGAAAAAATAAATATGAAAACACATCCACTGTCTTAAATTACACACAGGCTAATTATAACCTGCCAGTATGTATAAATGTCTTCCAAGATACTGATACTTTACAACACACCTGTACCTGTCAAGATTTCAATACCTTAAAACAACATTTCTATGTATGAATATCATCTAACTTTATATCCCTCCCTACCAAATCTAAGCGCCCACCTTAATTTTCCACGTCGTACAATAAACGACAAGGACCAGGAGCCAAAGATAATAGAATAGTTGAGTAGAGAAGGATATTTCGGGTCTCTCTTTACAATTTAAATGAATACAAAATAGGGACATTTTACAAAAAGTTTTTTTTTCTTCTTTCTTCGGACAATGATGAAAGTCTTTTAGAATCATTAACTCCTTAACCTATTGCAAATAGGTTGTGTTTTTGCTGATTTGTCAGTTTTGTTCTATTAAAGGGTTCTATCCTTGTAATAGGCAGCTCAAATGGAAAGATTATAATAGATAGCATACTCATGCCTGAAAGGATTTTGATAATTCTTCAGAGTATTTATCCGGATCTTCTTCAGCATTGTTTTCATTGGAAAATTACAATTATTTAAAGAGTTTTCTTTAAACAAGAAATATTCGATGGAAGGTAGCTTTATACTCTCCTTTCTTCATACATTTGCTCCTCTGACTATATTTTTATACTGTGTTCTGAAAATAAACAATTCAGAGGAGGTGATAGCCATTAACATGGCCATGTCGAAGATGTTTGGACACTCAAGGTAAAGGAGAAAGTTACCGACCAAACTTAAGCTGAAAAATACAATATATCCATTAGTAAATGAGCTTTTGAAGAATTTTCAATTTTACATGTTTATGCATGAATGGATATTGCCCTACATGGATTAAAATTTTTATATAATAATATGAATTTGTTGAAAGTTAAATATCTTCCTCATATATTTGCATGTAATTAAAGGTCTACAATATTTATAAACTTTTTGATTACAAATCATTACACGATTGTTAATCATGCATCAAACGTTTTACTCAAATTAATTTTTATGTAAAATATAAGTACTATAGAAGTACTATATTTTAAGTGGTATTCAGGAAACAAACTAGTAAACCTTAGTGTGAGTCATAGACAGGGCTTCATTTTAACCCATTATTATTGGACTTACCATCAATTTTAAGTGGAAACTGTGTAAAAAATGAATCTCTTGAGATATTACTCAATGTGATTGGGAAGGCATACTAGCATATACCCTATGAGCAAGGATTGTAATAAATGTCGATCATTTTGATAACATTAAAGATTCTATAATGAATCTTAGTTCTGTTTAATCTAGATATAGTTTGTTTTTTTCATTAAATCTATTTACGTGTTCCTGCATATGATGAAGGTGGAGACTACGATCTTCCAGATCCTTACTTCGACAAATCCATCATGGAAATTTTTATCTCTCCAGGAATAGGAAAACCTGTAAAAATAAATTCAAACCTCCTCCACCTTCAATAACCTGTCATGTATACATGGCAAGGTATTTCCAGCAGAAGAACAAGCATATATATATACATACATAGTCATATATGCATATATACACATACACTCTATAT
>JABUQX010135947.1:17500-22500 GCA_015478945.1 Trachelipus rathkii | reverse complement strand
TATATTTAGAGAATGGACAGAACATTTGTCAAATATCATACTAAGGGGATATTATAACGTCGTCCAAGCCCTGCTAAATACAAGAAGTTCAAGCAGTACCAGTGAGTCCATGACCATTGCCTAGATATTATGTCTACGCCTCTGTTCGGGTGAGAATAGTTGACATCTCTACAGACCGTAAGACAGCAGACGTATTACCTATTTGCACGTCGACAATTTTAAAAGTAAGCTTGAGCTGCATTACTGTTGGCCTCCCTGGAAAGAGGTTCTTGATATACTTAATTCTTAAGGTCTAACATTTTTGACCGCAACCTTTGCTAATAAATGTGTTATTAAAAGTGTCAAAAATAACACAAGAAAAATCACTTAATCCAAGATAAAATTATAGTGGATGAATAAGGGTATGTACTGGTGAATGAGACTCCTGGCCTGCTCTAAAAATGATTAATGAATCATGTTTAGTTTACAGCGGGTGTTAAATCTTCTAGGGCATGTCATTTGTCATTAGGTAGATATATTCTTTGTGTTTTATTATATATTGTTACGAATGAATAACCTTTCAGTCTGCGATAAAGCCATCGAATATGTTGCAGATCAAGGGCTGGATCAAAGCATTATTCAAACTTATAAACATTCAGTACTTCACTAGTGAAATTACAACTTCCCGAGATAATTGAATTTTGTTCTTTTCGAGAGCAGATAACACACATTCATACTGAGGGAGAATGTAAGAGAGGGAAATTCTGTTTGTTTACGAGTGTAAAGAAAAGAACCAAAAGAGGGAAGAAGATGCGAGGAGATATTTAAACAAAACAGTACGCTATGAGTTATTATCGCGTTAGATAATAACGATCGGAAACGTTTTGGGAAGGAATGGGAGTGACGTCATAGAGTCTAATTTCCGAGTAAACTTGTCAATGAAAACATAAGACTTATCCGCAATATGAGGATCTCCCAATCAAGTCCACCCCATCATCCTTCGATTATAATGGGCAACTAATAGAATTTTGAACCATAAATATAGTTAACTCGAGTTCACATACACCCTATGAAACACTTATAAAACCAGTCTTTAAATAAATTGAGGAAACTGAAGCAGGTCTATAGCACATAAATCAAAAAGGACAAGTTGGCTACAGAGATTTATTTCCAACATATGGGTGGTGTAATATATTGAAGGAAAAACCATTGTGCATAACTGATATACAGGGAAACAACGCACAATATTACAGAAACTAACCTGATTTACTATAGGATTGACAGAAATGTTTAATTAATACACGCAGCTGAGAATAGTAATTAATTATTCCGACCAATAGTAAGAGTATACAAGATAACCTTGAAGCCCAATAAACTATATCAAATACAAACAGATCGGATGGAAACCAATATATAACATTTCCGTAACTTAGTTTGAAAATACAATAAATCATTTTCAAAAACAATTTGGACCCGATGTACTTTATACAGTTTATGGTCCTGATGCCAGTCAATTGTTCCATCATTTCTCTTAAAACCTTTTAACAATAACCGGAGTGTTCGATCATGATTCTGATCAGATAAAACATCCGTGTCATTAATATTGGTGTTTGTAATAGATATGTTCTTAACAGGCTTAACATGAACTTTCAAAGGGGATCTATCAATAGTTGATATGCCATCAGCAACAACAGTTAATTGTTTACCCTGAAGATGTATTTGTTGTTTTCGAGACATATTGGGTAAAAGATGATTATCCCGAAGTACACAGGTACCAAGTATTAAAGGGTTGTCTTCCATATATTGTTGTGGAACTATAAAAAAAACCGAAGACTGAGTAACAAACCCCGTTTGGAACCTCAATGTCACTTCAACATAATGGGTAATAAGAGTTCTTTCCTTATTACCAAATCCACAGATGGCTTTAACGCCTACTTTTTCGGATAGTAACAGTATTTTTTCCTCAATCAAGAAGGGGACAATTTCCGAGCTTATTAAATTTACCCCTGCACCACTGTCAACCAGACAGTCATAAATGGGAGTATCAAAGTTATCCAGGATGACACAGACAATTAAAGGTTCTATATCGGCCTGGCACAGGTTTATAATGACGACCATTTCTTCATCGACACATCCATAAGGAAATTAAAATTCAGAGTGGTCACCTTTAACACCATCAATTAAATCATTTTCGGGGGAGGGCATTGCTACATTCTCCAAAGAGTCGTGTACAGAGTCCTTATCCACAGATTGACTAAATTTTGTGGGGACTATTCGTTTAACGAGTGGTTTTTTCGAGATTCATCAATCCCCTTGCACCGACCCTTATGATGTGACCTATTACAGTTTTCACATGGGTCAAGATAACGCCGTTGGGGAAGTGACTGTTCAACTTTCTTAGAATAAGGAGACTGTTTTTTTTGGCCCAATTAGAAAAGTACAATCCGGAATACAGTTCCTTCATGGCTTCTTGAATATATTCTGGGGGTGGTCTATCGGAATGAGATTCTTTATTCGAACCACTGGGTCTTGGAGGAGTCTTTTGGGGACATCTCATACCAGCATGAAGACCATTACAAAAAGGACAAACTACCTTTTGGTTAGTCGGGGAAGGCGATGGAGTTGAGTTACGAGATCTACATTCGTCCCTTGTGTGACCTTTCTTTTTGCAGAAACTACAAATACCCAACCAAATACTTGTAACAATCCTGCATCTGATGGCCTCGCTTCTCACAATAATTGCACAATAAATTCTTTGGATCTCCAGGAACATCTCGGGCAGTATTCACAACCCGATGTTCATTACGAACCACAGAATCGGTGTTCTTACGAGGGGAAGTACAAACAGAGTCGCGAAAATAAAGACTACCATTTGTTCTTTCTAGGAGATTTATGTTGGAAGATTTAGAGGCCCGATGATTATTTTTATTTTTCGAAGAACTATTCTCTACTTTGCTCCTCAAAGCATCAGTCCAACCGGGAAAGGTGGTATTTATTTGGATTATAGAATCAAAGGATTCGTCTAAGTCAATTTTCTTTTCCGGGTTTCAGGAAGAATTAAAATTATCAGTATTACTAGGGGTAGATTGGGAAATCTAATTGGGAAAAGCAAGATTGTCACTTTAAAGTGAATCGGCAAGACTCACTATGCTTTCCCACGAAGCTCTTACATAACCATTCAGTTCTTGCATTAAAATATATTTCCGAACTACAGCTTCTATATAGAGAGGTAAACTGTACAAAAAAGCAATTCGCAGAGAGTCGTGCTCCTGCATGTCCAGTCCGTGGTAAGCAAGTCTGGCCAGCTGTTCTAGCCTAAGAGCAAACATTTTAATGCTCTCATTAGGGAATCGTCGAGCAGAGTGATATTTCTGGAGCTGATACTCAAGCTTTTTCTTCTCATCATCTTTATACGAACTCCCCAAGGTATCTCTTGACGGAGAAGTATTCTCGATCATCCTTGGTCACGACCTGATATATTTGGAGAAATTTACCTTCTAGTTGTCTACCTAAAAGGCGCAACCACTGATGATGAGCGTTGGAATAGTGTAGACTACAGTAGGCCTCAAAATCTGCTAGCTAAACTAGAAGATCTTGGTCTGCCTCAAATTTGAATTTTCCTGGATCTACAACTTTGAGATTCTGAGAATTTTTTAATAGTTGGGTTAGAAGTACAATAGCTTCTTCCAACTTAATTACCCGTTGCATAATCTGGGGATCTGTCAAGCTAACATATTCTTAAGGGTAAGAGGGACGTTCGGGAATTCTTTGAGATTTAAGGTCAAAATGAGAGTTAATTTGAGGGTTAAATTGAGGATTAACTTGAGAAGTAATTTGGGAGTAAAACTGAGAATTAATTTGACGGTTAAATTTAGAATTAACTTGAGAATTAATTTGGGGTTTAAACTAAGAATTAAATTGAGGTTAACAGAATAACTAGAGAATGATTTTCTAGGGAAGGATTGTTGATATGAATCATTTCTAGAATAGTTATCATAATTTCAGGGATTTGTTTCTCTGGAGGGTTTTAACATTTTTCATATTTCTCAGAGAACTCTATATTTACTCTATCTGTATAAGATGAAGGTGATATGTCCTCTTTATATTTCAGAGTGTGTGAGGCCATTTAAAGTTAAAGTTCTGTGATGAAAAGCGTCTTTAAACTTCGATTTGGAAATTTATGTGATAAGAGCACATTTCTGGGATAAATTTATCCTCAATAGGGAAGTGAAACAGGTCTTTGTTTATGTTTAAAATTATATTTTACATTATGATCAGTAGGTTAGACTTGGAATAATCGTTAGGAAAATCATTGATTTATTTTCCATGATTTCCACTTTTTAAACGTTCGAGTTGTTCCATGTTTACTGATTTCATATCTCGTTCAATCAACTCATGCCGGTTCTTATTTTTTCTCTATCTAATTTCCAATAAGGTAGCATTTCAGACATAGTAAATAGGTTGTGTCCGCTTTGTTACTCCGCTATCTGGTTGATCAACGCTGTACGCCTAACTTTTCTATCACTTATTACGATTTCACGGTATTTTCTTTTTGACCTACGTAGATCTAAAGCCTATAGCTTCATAAGAGTCCGTTGGAATAAATTTTCGTGAGTCAACGGGATGTAGCATTTCGTCCAAAGTATTTTAGATTATTAGCCTATTGAAAGTTTTTTTATTTTATTTTAAAATTTATTGTTATCTATTTAGAACATAACTCTAACTGGGGGAAAAGCTGAATCTCTCTCGAGATCTTCTTCTATTAGTACATGATACAAAGAAAAATAAGTAAAGAATAGTGGAAGTTAGACAATTTTTAAATTTTTCACGTGGTTACTGTAAGCTAAAGTTACACAATCTTGTGCACGCAAGGAGAACAGGAACTCACACAGAGTCCCTGTTCGGTGCCACTTAATTTATTTATGTTAGGGAGAGTAGAACACTAGGTTTGAGATTCGAATCCCCCGCACGGTGAGGGGCTTCCGCACTCCTCCCAAAGACATCGATGATGGAAGAAGATT
>JABUQX010135947.1:0-10000 GCA_015478945.1 Trachelipus rathkii | reverse complement strand
AATTTGCAACTAGCCACCCACTTCCTATTTTCCTTTACTTAGCAGATGTTTCCTGCACAGTGTGTTTTTGTTGATGGTTGTTCAGTATGTTGGTTTGTGAGGGTTATACTTTTGTTGGTAATGAGAAAGAGTATCTATTCTATAATTTATAATAAATAAATAAATAAATAAATAAATATAGCATATTAATAATATGTATGTATATAGGTATATATATAGTTTAATATAAATATAATATATATATACGTATATATTATATATTATAATACTATATAATATAATACTATATCATATATATATATATATATTATATATATAACTAAATATCTATATTATATAAAATATATATATATATATATATATATTTATATAATAATATATATGATATATATAATATATATATATTATTTAGTATATATATATAATATAATTATATATATATATATATATATATATTCTATATATATATATAATTATATGATATATATTATAGATATTATATTATATATATATACTATATATATATAATATATATATTCATTCATTTTTCCAGGTTTATATTCGAAATTATAATATGCTATACATAATAATAGGAAATAAATTATTAATACAAAATATTATACGCTGTCAAGTTTCTTTATTAATGCCCACGTCAATGTACAAACAATTACCCTAACCTATTTTTGTTTTATGTGAGAAACCGACAAAACACTTAACGGATGTACTTCGTGTTTGAAAAATGTGCAGGGTTTCTCTTCAAAATCCAAACATTGTATTCAGTATCCAAACCTACACACGGCAATGCGTCCAGTTCCTCATCAGATGATCTACGCTGTACCGTACCAACTCCGGGATGATTTTAACTGTTGACTCAGATGATGAACCCTTCGATTCATGGACGAAAAGGTATCAGATCCAGACTTAACATCATCTATGACATGTTAACATCATGAAATCACACAGCAGAAGCTTAACGATCTTGTACCGAGATCTAAAAACTCTTCTACTAACCACTCAGAACATGCGGGCTTCTAGGTTCAGGGCTTGAATCTATTAGAGGAAAAGTGATAAACATGTAGTTCATAGAGGCAGGACAGAGACAGTTTTACAGACTATTTTGGTGGCGGTCAAAGAATGGCATTGCTATATTGCTCCTGTGATGTTGAATGGCATATTGGACATTGCATTGGGACATTGAGCATAAACCACCAGAGTGGCGCCTGTTTGATTCCTCCAAACGTAATCTCAAGTGTTAGTAAGCTACTCCATATAGGCCTCATCGTTTTGCCGTCTGTTCCTGCTAGACTATTCTAACAAATTACCAAAGGAAACGTGGCTCAAACGGGCTAGAGCGATTGGAGCTCTGCCGGCGCAACGGTCGTGGGTTTCGAATCCCTAGTCGGTCCTAGGTAGAAACTACCTTAGAGAAGTCCCCTCCTTAAATAGGGCTATTGCCCGGAGGCGTGTGAACTTTTTAATCAAAAAAAAGTTTATGATTCTTATGCTTACCTTATTTGAGTACACAACATTTTAAATGGCACATTTCTGGACCTTTAAGGTCATTCGGACTACTTACAGGCCTCAACAGGAACACCAAAATTCTGCGCTGTTTCCTCTTCCGAATGGGATTACACGACAGAAAAAATATCATACATTCGGAAAAAAGTCAGCTTCAAAGACAATGATTTTCAATCCTCAGGACAAAAACATAATCACAATGATCCACTTGTAAACATCCGCAGTTTGTCTTTCTTCCACCTTGCACGATTAAACTTATTTTTGATGAATAAATATTGGTAAAGCTCTTGACAAGAAGGTGTGCCAATTCTCATTTCAGGAAAAAAATTCGAAAATTTAAGCGAGCGCAAAGATAAAAGAAGGGTTGTTATTGGCCCCCAAATTAAAGAAGTCTTCCAAGATGAAGAGTTCGAAAGGAAAGCGTGCTCAAACGGTGTAGAGGACGGACAGAAGGACAAAAGGCACCGTGGCTAAGCATTCAAATCAGTGTTTCTCAGGTTTCCTTGAAATGAGGAAAGCTGAAAATTGATGAATATCTTGTACGCGTCACATGATGGATTGCTTTCGTGATAGGTCTGCAATATGTCTTTAACTTACAAAACTTTATTGATTTACATCTGGAACCTTCTTTTCCCCCCAAGCCTTGGCGCAACTAGTTGATTGAGCATCCCGGTACCAGTTTTCCCAGGACACTCTATGTTTGAAAAGCGTCTTCAGTAGGCGATGGAATGAAATAAGTATGCCTTTGCTGAATATTTCTACCGATTTATCGCGAACACCACAAAAGATGCCTACAAGATGAAACGGAAAAAAATCATTGTATGTGTGCTTGCCTTATAATAATCAAGACACTTTACCAATTCGTTTAACAATATGCATGAAATATGTAAGGAGTGTGTGCTCTACAAAACATTAAAGCGGTACGTGATGGAGCTTTTTGGTTTCATAAATGTAACAACAAGACACTTGTTGTTTATATTTGTTTATACTGAATCACATATTTTCATGTAAAGCCGCGCTAGAAAAAAATTTAAATTTTGCTCTAACTTTTGCATAATAATGATATCTTCAACTGATTTGAGTACAATGATACAATTGGCTAGAATAGAAGTTTCATGGATGTGAAGAAATTTACTTTATCATCAGAGCTACCATACTTGCAGAGAGATTCATTTAAGCTTCTGCAGCCTTAACATAATTTGTCAGCATTAACGTCATGTACAGACCGACAAGATAGCCGAAACTTTAATTCTGGCCTTGTATTTTCTTTCAGTTCTTTACGTGAGCTTTAGTCAAATGATTAAAGTGTGACTAAATTGACCTATATTTTGAGAGATCTTTGCTGACTGCTGTTTGAGTTGTCACAACATTTCTAATGTTGGTGGCCGAATGGAGTTTGTGTTTTTCACTCAAGAAATTAAACAATTTCTTCTAGCTATTGGCCGACCAGCATCTCTTCATGACCACCACGTGCAACATCATCTGGAGGATAGGTTCCATTTTTGTCAACATTCCACTTAAACTACGCCCACTGAGATATTCACGCTGTATGACGTTCATTGTATGAGGGTTTTTTTCCAGAGCACAACACCAAAAATTTTGGCCCTTTAAAAATAAGTGTAAGCCATGACTAACATTAGAAAATACCAAAGAAACAGTTAATTGAGTTCTGGCCATTTCAGAAGGAGAAAGCTAACTGGATGATTGTTTGTCAGAGTCGTTATTAATTCCGAACACTTTGTTTTAACGCTGTCATACATTCTTTTACCAAATAATATATCCGTAGTAATTTTTTTCTGAGTAGTGTCATTGAAGAGATTGAATACTTTCCGTTAACTGTATCTAAAGCGACGTCAATTCAAACTCGTTAACCAAAACAGACAAGATCGTCACGCTACAATAATTATCTGTCATTTGACTCATATTATCGATGGTCTCTTGATTTTTTCGTTTTGAGCCACCGCGGGATATATATTGTAGTTTTTAATAGTTTCAAAGTTAATCTGCTATACGTTACTTAAAGTTGGAATTGGAGATCCTTTGCTCTTTACTCATTTTATTTTCTACATTTTCATCTGCGTGTTTGATTGCTTAGATAGTTCTCTAAAACCACTGAGTGACTCATTCTCCTTTCCGAAGAATAATATCGACTTGATCAGTGATCGATCTTACGATGTCATGGTTATCAACAAATCGCAAATTTGAAATCCGCAAACCCACAATGGATAAAGAAAAAAAAATTGGGATGCCATTGCGGGAATTGCCTCAACAGTTAGCATTTCTCGTGGAATATATTCCACAGTATAGCCGCTGTGTGGTACTGTATAGCCGCTGCGTGGGACTCAAAAAAAAAAAAAAAAAAAAAAAAAGAACATTACATGTCAGTACGCTTTGGAGACGGCATTAGGCAAGTTCTTTTTAATCAAATTTTCTCACCTAAAGTTGCGCTAAAATTATTTAACAACCAGTCCCATCAGAAATTTCCATATTCGCCATTCTATGTGTCACACGCAGTCCATCGCGAATGCAAATATTTATTTTTTTATATTTGCAGAAGTAGATGCGAATATTTAAAAACACCCGAATAATTATGTAACTGAATATAATATATATATACTATATATATATTAATTCGTAATATAATATACTATTATATATAATTTAATTGTACGGATATATATAGATAATTAGTCTTATATTAATACGCTAGTATATAGGCTACTATATATATATTATATAATATACATATAATATATACGTATATATATATATATAGAATATATAGTATACTATACTATACTATATTAAACTATACACCTTTCTCAAGAAAAAAATATTCGGCTGGAATCGTCAATATCAACATGCAATAATTTTACGCCTCATTCTTGTGCACTTTGACAAGAAATTACAGGGTCAGCTTCTGGAAATGTCCTGTCATATGTATCTTAAAAACTTATCTAAGTGCTAACAGTAAAAAAACATTGGTGGAATTGTGGATTCATTTAGTGCTGCAAACTTAAAAAAAAAAAATAATAAAAATAAATAAATAAAAATAAATAAAATAAAAAAATATATAATATTTATTGATTATATATATATATATATTATATAATATTATATTATATTATTAATAATATTATTTATAATATCGTTATATATATAATATCATATATATACGTAAAATCTGTATTTATATATACTAGCTATAATAACGCTTTAGTACTCTATATATATCATACCTAGCTATATTTTATACTAATATCATATCTACTATATCTATATATACTTATAATATATATATATATATTAATTTCATATTGCTTATACTATTTTTATTTTGATTTTTATGTATAAATATTTTTTAAAAAAATCTTTCTTTTACTCTTTATAAATCTCGAGAATATGTTACAAAAATTGTATACATACATATATAACATATATGATTGAGTACTATATTCTATCAGTATATAAACTATATATATAATATATCTCAAAAACTACAATTAGGTTACAGGCAAAAAAGAATATACGAATTTTTTGGAGAATCCTGGTTAAACTTTCACATAGGAAATGTAAAAAAAAATAATTATTAGTTAATAATTATATAATATTTGATTAGAAGGCCTACTTTAGAAGACCTTGTGTTGTTTCTCGTTAAAATAATAGACTTTCTATAAATTTTCTTTTTTTTTATTTAATAAATGAATAGTGCACAAGGGTATACCGCCCCTATGGCAGGAGTGGGGTCTCTCGGGCCTTCCGGGGATATACGGTGAAAAAGTTAGAGATATATTTCCCACTCCCCCTCCGGGGAGGGAGTCTCCGGAACCCCCGCTCTTTGGTATATCTTCGTGGTTCTTTCGCGGGGGTTTCCTCCTGCCCTTCCCCATAACGGTTGCTTTATATGCACAAGAATCCCCCTATGTCCCGTCAGCTCCCTGAGTTGTGCTGTATACAAGCAAAATTGTAAATACAAAGTCTATTTATTTTAAATAGAAAGCCAGATAAAAGGTTGTTAAATAGGCCTTCTAATTTGCATATTACTATAACTTATTATACGAAATAATTTTTTTTCATTATTATTTTACTTTTTTCCTTGTTAAATTAACCAGGATTCCAAATTATTACATGAGTCGCCTGTACGCTATTTTAGTTTTTTGAATTTTTTTTTTTTTTTTTTTTTTTTTTGTTTTTTTTTTTTTCTTACATTTCCAGGCTTAAAATTGGACCAGCATTCCACCAATGTATTCCGTTACTTATACGCTATGATTAGTTTTTAAAAGGATACAGTATGACGGATAATCAGAAGGCTGGCAGATTACAGTTATGGACAGTGTTATTACTGCATGAAAAACTGGTTTTAAGATATCGAGAGTGACTCAGTGCGATTGGGAGGGATCTTATGAATACTAATATTATGTCTTTTTCATATTACTCTACACCCGTTCAAACACTGGAGATTATTTCAGATTTACATTTATGATAACTCACTTCGTACAAGATAACCAAATAAGAAAAAATGGCTCCCCCGAGCCTCCAAAGTAAACTTGCTCTGAAAACGAACTGGATTATTTCATTCATGAGAGGCATCTTTCATAAACTCCATTACTAGGCTATATATAAAATATCAGGCCTTAGAGACTCTCTAGAGCTTCATAGGCTATGATTATAACAAAATTTTTAACCGCAACCACAAATTTAGAGTAGCGAAAAAAACTTTAAGACAGATAAAGAAAGAACCTGTTCCATCTATCGACCCGATAAACAGGGAAAAATTCCATCTATTCGAAGTCACCGTTACGCTTGTTGTGTCAAAGTTGTAGTCCATTCCTAGTGGTAGTTAGCGTAATAATAACTCACTCTGAATTCTCGACGTTAGAACAGTATTAAAAGCTGTAAAAGTATTAATATAATTAAAAACCTACTAATAGGATTGAGCGCTGGTTTCTCAGAATGTCACAATAACGTAATTGATCGGTATTTTAAAAGACAACAACACTAATCACGTGTGTTTAGAATGGTCATGGACGATATCTATATATCTATATTATATATAGTATATATATATTATTATATATATATATATTATATATATTACTATCTATAGCTATAATTATAATAGATATATATAGTTTCATATTACTATCGACGAAAACGCCGCTATACACTATTATATACTTAATATATACTGCAATAATTAACTAAATTAATAATTAACGCCGTTAACGATATATTCGATTTTAATGTGAGTAATAAATAAATGTGATTCTAAAATACGTACGTATAATATCATACTATAGAGTTAGATTCTTTGTATTTGGGCTATTATACGAAAACGTATCACTTATTATTGGACTAGGATACTCAATTTTACCGCATAAGTAGTTAAAATGGGTACGTAGTATTGAATATATATTTATTTTATATTAATTTTTGTTTTTTAAATAATTGTAAGAATGTTATAACCTACGTAAACCACATCGGTAACGAGTGTAGTAGTCGAGATCAAAAATGAAAATTTTATATACAATATAAGTCAAGCTCACTTCTATTTGAATAACAAAAATATAATGAACGTTTTAATAGTGAGAGCATGATTCCAGTACGATACAGAATGAAAAATAAATATAAGAACTATATAAAGAAACAATAACATATTCTAAGAAAACTAACTCAAAGATATAACAGAGACAATAGAGAAAAATAATTCCTTATATTAGAGTATGCGATCGCTAATAACTATAATGAGATTTCACATAATTTACTCTCATACAGGGAAAATACTGCGTATAATTATATAAATTATATACCTCATATGTTGTTTCTCTCGGTGGAAAAACATCGCCTTAAGGATATATAACCAGCAACCAAGATTGCAGTGAGTCGGTGCGAGATCATCCTCTCGCGACACTTTCAGCGGAAGAGCTACAAAGGTGTAGGATTATATCCTCCGCTCTTCCCCTCACCGGTGAGAGTTTATGTTACACGGCAACCCGCTCTTTGGCTATTTGGGTGAGTGCTCAACAAGGAGGTCTCCGCCTTCGCACCTACCGCCTCATCAGTAGGAGAGTATATTGGAAAGACGTCCCCCGTTGGTTGTTCCCGCGTCGGCTCGAAGCCTCCATATTCAATTAAGCTCAGTGGTTATAGTATCCGTGTTATCACAACAAATATAATATCATATATTTTCTGCACTCAGGATAGAAACTAGAATTTGGATGGAAGAACTTAAAAAATATTAAAAAAAAAAACGAAAAAAATTAAAATACTGATACACATATTTAATCTAACTGTCGTTTAAAAAAAAATAGAACATCTAATTCTTACGTGCTTAGAGTAATCATAATCTGAGTCTAGGTAAAATTCATTTTATTCATTATATTTCATACCACCCCAATAACCTTAGATTACCTTATTTTTTGCCCCGATCGAAGCGTAATTGGGGACCTTTAAGATTTCTTTACGTCGATATTATATTAAGAATTGATATTCAGTAGTTCACATATCATTGATTGTTTTGATTTTTTCTATTTTCTTTAATTTTTCCTAAATTTTCATCATAACTTTATATGTGAACTTGAAACTATCCTTTCTCTCGATTTATTTTCCTACATAAATAATTATATTATATACTGATATAGGTGACGTTATCTATGTAGATAACTACTGAAGACGATTACTCGGAGGGTTGACTAATTCACAACGTCGCCTGATGATTCCTTCATATCACTCAGGTAGTCACATATAAATAATCTGAATAATCAGGTTATATCTTTACGTATAACTATTACCATAAAAACGTAACCTATCTCAGTGATCTACGATCAAATCTGCAAATATAATTTATCTAGAGGGTATTATATATATGTACATATATATTAATATATAGATATACTAGATTAGAATCATATCGTTTTGGGTCGTATATATATAATTTATATGAATATTATAGTGGATCGAGTTTATTAATTCTCGTACCGTTGCTATAATATGTACGAAGTATAAATTAAAATTTTGAAAAAAAATTTCTATTTTTTCCCGAGGTCGAACTTTTTAGTAGTGAGTATACGTATAATTTTGATTTAAACCTATATATGAGTGATATAATAAACGGTATCCTACCTAAACTAGTCACTTATTTGTGAATCTAATCGTTACGTATTATACTCTATTAACGACGTTCTAAGAGTAAAAATAAATGGTAATTAACTAAACGTACATATTAGTAAATACTTATAGTGAACTGATTATTATATGTATTCTTTGGGCTTCTTACTCAGTAAATACTATTTACACTTAATTATAATTGACGAGGAATAGCAGTATTCCTAACTGTAATAATGCGCGTCGTATGCCAATATTATTTATTTTTATATATATTATTAATTTTTATTTAGTTATACCTTTCTAATAAATAAGTATTTATACTACTCGAATGTAAAAATTGGTGAATAAAGGTAGGATGAGGATCTAATAAGTATATAAAAAACAACTAATAAAATAAATATATAGTATTATAATCTAAGTAGGTTCTCAAACTTTTCTCCTCGATTATGGGCAGGTACACCTACTGACTAAGGTTAATGTTGTCGAAGTCACTACCCATATGTTAGATTCTAAAATAGATAAAGTCTTCAATTTATTCAAAAATAAAAGTACGCTATCTATATATATTCATAAAATTGCTTACACTGATTATTGCCGATGCATTACACTAAGCACGCTACATTAAAATAGTACTATATAGTTATATATATATATCATATTACAGATTGTTATATATAATAATAAAATATATATATATATATTATATGATGATTTAAACTAAAATACACTATAAAATTTACTATAACAAGTAATGATTGGAAAATTCTCTAAAAATCCTAGATTGATAAAAATTTATAACAATATGATAGAACTGAAATACTAAATTTATGTAAAATTAGTTCAAAACTTTCTCAGCTTCACCCCTGATAGGGATAAGTTCATGCGCCCACCAAATGTCGTACGTATCACACACGTTTTTGAGAGAAACCTCTGGATATATAATTCACCACATGTATTAATATAAATAATTAATATAAAAAAATATTATATAATGAAAAAGTGAAAAAGTAATAAGAAAATAATAATAAATATTATCCATCTAGTGAATAACTTATTATTATAGCTCACTAATACTATCTTACAGGCTTATAATATCTATATGCGTATTATTATTTTATTTGGTTTCTATATCTAGTGGATATGAAATTTACCCTACGTTTCTAGCATGTCATTAATAAGTAACATAATAATAATTTTATATATTTAAATAGCTAACTCCATTACTATCTATACCAGTGAATAAAATAAGCAGATAATACTCGATTATTTTCCTTATATGCCCTACGAGTGAAACCAGTACTTACTTAAGTATACTGAAGTGATATGATTCAACTCATTTATTATAATATTATTTATTATTACTGCATTATAATTT
>JABUQX010135946.1:7500-17775 GCA_015478945.1 Trachelipus rathkii | reverse complement strand
CACTTCTTTCCGACGCCCAGTACGGCTCGGAGCTCGAGGTCTACTGGGATATACTTTTTATCTAGCTGTTTATGGTTTCCGCCCTAGAAAATTACGAGGAGACTTGCGGGGGTCGGCGCTTGACATATCCAAGGCATTTGACCGGGTTTGAGACACGAGTCACTGCTCTCCAAGTCCCCTCCTTTGGGTTTCCTCCTTCTCTTTCTTTACTTATGTCTAGTTTCTTTCAAATCACTCCAATAATCGGCTGTTCTTTTCTGTCAAAAATGGTTTTCCTCAGGGTTCTGTCTTATCTCCTACTTTATTTCTACTTTCATTAATGAATTTCTCACCTGCACATCTAACTCATCCCACTCGTATGCCGATACTCACCCCTTCAATTCTTCAACTCATTCAATTCTGCCTCCTCTTTTACTTCTAGAATTGCTCTCGTCTTAATCTTTCCGATTTCTATTCTCGATGATGTGGATTGAATTTCCTGGTGGGGTCGTCTCAACATTGTGAAATCAGTGTTCTTTTAAAAACCAAACTTGCCTACAAAATTCTCCGCTCTCTAAAACACCGTTCTAACTTAAATCTCTTTCACGTTCTCTCGTCTCTCCTTTGACATATAAACATCCTTGGCCTTAACATAAACAAAAAATTCTTGGAAACCTCACATTCACCAACGGTTGCTAAGGGGCCTCAAAGAAACTGGGAGTTCTTTTTAGGCTGCGAGACTTTTTTCCCTCTTCTCGTTGCTCCAGCTACACAAGGGCCTCATCCGCCGTTGTATGGAGTACTGCTCTCATATCAGGGGGGCTCTGGTTCCCCGGCTTTTGGATAGGGTTGAGGCAAAAAGGCCAAAAGGCTTATAACTTGTTCTGCACTTCCAGTTCCACTGACCCTCTATCTGTGTACGGCGCGATGTTGTGCTTTTCTTTTTCTATAAGGTACGCAGCGGCAGGCGCTCGAGGGAAATTTATCACTCGCGTACCACCAGCCTTACGACGCCCTCGTAGCAAAAAGGGTGGCTGTTTCGGCGCATGAGTTGTTGTTGATATTGTAACTCCAGGCTTTTTCGCGCGTGCTTCCTTCATCCTGCCACCTCTGTTCGAAGAATTCTCTTTTCCATCTTTCTGTGTTTCCTGCTGAATTTAATCTCTCTCACTTAAAGCCTGAGTCTGTGCTCATCTGCGTATTTTGCGTTAGATGAATTCTGCAGGTGTGGCAACCACCCCCTCCTTGAATAGGGCATTGCCCGTGAGTGGTATCGGCTTTTGTAATATTTGGTGTTGTGTGAAGAGGATTTGTTGTTGTTGGATTTTTAATAAAGTCTTATTTTTTGTTTGTTCAGTGTTCATTTATTTTTTTTTCCTGGTTTATTTCTTGTTAAGGAGACTCACGACTTAAAACAAATAGTGAGCGGGATCGAACCCCACCACATATTGTGGAGAATCGAACCCACCACATATTTCTGGCGCCCAACGTGGGGCCTTCTTGACGGAGGACAAAGGGGACAAATAGACAGAAAGGATGAGTACAGTAGAGGAATTGAAGTTAGAGGTTGAAAGATGGAAGGAAGCATTTCACAAGAAGGAGAAAGAGAATGAAGATTTAATTGATAGAGTGAGAGTATTGTCAGAGGGAATGAGAGAGATGGAAAGACGAATGGAAGAGAGAATGGAAGAGAAAATTTCTTCACGAGTGGATGAGTTAATGGCCTCTCGTGTGGATGACTTATTAAACCAGAGATTTGCGAAAGTGATTGAGGAGAAAGGTGAAAAACAGAAGGTAACCTCTACTCCTAGGATAGTAGATAAAATAGATAATGTGAAAGGGAATGGTGGACAGGTTGTGAATGGATTAGATGGAGTAGATGGTTTGAATGAGAAGAAGGATGAGAGAAGAGTGAAAGAAGACGACAAGAAGAAAGAGAGAAAGGATAAGAAGAAGAAGAAGACGTCAAAGAATAGAAGGCATGAAAGAAGAGTGCTAGCTAAGAGTAAGAGTATAGACTCTTTATACAGCAGTACAAATGAGGAAGTGGGAGTGAATGATGATGACGATACCAGGTCAGAGGACTCGTCCAGCTCCTCCAATGTCAAAGTTTCTAGGAGTGTCCTTATTAGGGACATTCCTAGAATCAACAAATATAATGTTTACGGGACTAAGGATGTGGGTGAATTTTTCATGGAGTATGAGAAATATTGTAAGGAGAAATTCGATGAAAATAAAGTGTTTTGGGTGAAAGAGTTAGGTGAGTTTTTGGAAGGACGAATGCTTGATTTTTATAAGGCGATTGCTAGTATGGGTGAGCCGAGGTATGAAGTGGTAAAAGAAAGAATATTGGACCAAGTGGAAAGAGTGAAAGGAGGGGTAAAATATCGAAAAGTGCATGATTTCGATAAAGCTAGAAGGGGAAAGAGTGAAAGATTAGATATGTATGCACATCGTTTGGAAACGTTGGCGCGAATGAAATTTGGGAATGAGGATGTGAGTGATAATAAAAGGTTATTGAAGAAGTTTTTAGAAACTATTCCATCCGCAGTGGCGGAATTTATAAATGCAAGGAGAAAGGAGAAAATGAGATGGGCGGGAGATCGACTACGTTGGAAGGATGTGTTGGAGATAGTAGAGGATCGAGAGTTTGAAACGAATGAAAGAGAGAGAGAGGAGAATGAAAGACTGGATGTTTATAGTGGCAGGGGAGTGAATGAGAGGGGTTCAACGCCTCCTCAGTACAAGTCATATAGAGATGCTCTGAGAGCAAACCCCTATGAGGTGATGGTGAAGTTTTTAGAAGATTTTTATGGAGGTGGAGGTAATGATAGACAGGTGAATGCGGGTGACGTGTATGTAAATAGACCAATGGGGGGAAATGTAAATGCACAAGTGAATGATAGAGGGGGTTATAACCAAGGGAATGTGAGAGGAAATGTGATCGGGAACAGAGAGAATGTAGGTAATAGGGACGTGAAGTGTTTCAGATGTGGTAAGATGGGACACATGATTTCAGAATGCAGGTGGGCGAATGGAGCTTGTTTTAGCTGTGGGCAAGTGGGTCATTTGGCCATGAACTGCACGGACCCGCAAAGGGCTGGGTGTAGGAGGTGCGGAGGTATGGACCATTGGGCACGTGATTGTCAGCAAGGTGGAAGAGTGAGAAAGCCTGTATGCGGGAATTGTGGAATTGAGGGGCATTTTTCAAGAATGTGTAGGGTTCCTCGGAATACATGTACTCAATGTGGGCAAATGGGGCATTTAGCTGGAATGTGCTGGAGTATTAGACGTCAGGGAAGTATGAATCCGGGGTACCAGGGAGTGATTGGTTTGGAAGGCAGTAGGCCTATGGCTAGTAGTGGGGGTACTGCCAATATTGTTCCGGCAGCAGCAGTAACCAGTAATAGGACTGTGAATGTGAATGACGTGGTGAGTATGAATAATTTGAATAATCAGGTTAGGGGGACTGGGCCGGGAAACGAGGAAGGGCAGGGTTTACAGATGGTGGGCCCTCACATGTGAATGGAGTGCAAGTTGTGAGAACTGGTGTGAGTATGGATGTGTTTTTGGCTAGTCAGGTGGATGAGTGCATGAGTATTAAAGTTTATTGTGGAGGTATTGAGGTGAGAGCTTTGATTGATACTGGGTGTATGGTCAGTGTAGTGTATAAAAGTGCGTATGATAGAATGAATATAAGGGAGGACCAGAAAGAGTCAGGAAAGGGGAATATTAAGGGGATAAGCAACATGTTGATACCGGTAGTGACGAAATTTAGGGAGAGTGTTAGGATTGGAGGAATAGGTATGGAAGAGACTGATTTTTATGTGATTAACAGTATAAATGAGAAGTATGATGTGTTGTTAGGTTATAAGTTTTTGAGTGTGAATGGGATAGTTATCCATCCGGATCGGATGATGATAGAGAAAAAGGTGAATAAAGAGGGGAGATGTCAGATGTATGTGAATAAGGTAGGGGATGTGAAAGTGAAATTGGTAAAAGGTGTGGAAGTGTTTGCTCTGGAAGATATGTCTTTGAAAACTGATGGAGTAGTGAGTGTGAAAGTAGGATGGAATACGAATGTAGGTGTGGATGTAGACCAGAATAGCATGTTTCTGGTGGATGGTTATGATGCTAGGTATAAAGTGAAAAGGGTAGCGCATGTATTTGACGGTATATTAGATATGAATAATCCTAGGGTATGTCTGCAGAAGGTGCCTGATGTGAAAAAGAAGAGAGTGAGAGGTATAAGGGTTGGTGATGTCGTTGGCAGTTTGTATTCGGTTTTGGTTGTAGAGCCTTCGAGAGGGAATGAATGCTGTGTGTTTGCTGGTGATTTTGAGAAGAAGGATTGGGTGTATGATGAAATGGTTGACAAAGTGCGATTGCCTGAAGGTTTGAATGAAGTAAGGAGACAAAAGATTGTACGAATGTTGTGGGAAAGGAGGGAAGCGCTAAGCAAAGGCGATGAGGATTTTGGGGGTGCGCAGTTGCCTGCATTCCGTATTGTATTATCGGAGGACACCCCCATATACCAGCGACCTCGTCACTTTCCTCCCCCAGTTGCGAATGAGATTGAAGAGCAGTGTGAAGAGTTAGAGCGAATAGGTGTGTTGGAAGAGAGTGTAAGTCCTTGGAATAGTCCGATTGTGCCCGTGAGAAAGCCTGATGGACGATTGAGGTTATGTATTGATTATCGTAAGGTGAATGAAAAAACGGTGAAAGATAGGTTTCCTATGTGTGTAGTGTCAGAATGTGTGTATAGTATGTATGGGATGAAAGTATTTACGAAAATGGATCTGGTGCGTGGGTATTATCAGATGCCAGTGGAAGAGAGTAGTAGGTGTGTGACTGCTTTTTCGACTGCTAAGCGGCATTATCAGTTTAGGAACCTGAGCTTTGGGTTGGCCAATGCTCCGGCAGCTTTTCAGAGGGCAATGAATGTGGTTATGAATGATTTTCCCTGTAAGAATGTGATGGTGTTTATAGATGATATATTAGTGATGACAGAGTCCTTCCCTGAGCATTTGAAGCTAGTGAATGATGTGTTGAAAAAGTTGGAAGAGGTTGGCATAAAAGTGAAGGTTGAAAAATGTGAATGGTTTGCGAGTGAGGTTGAATTTCTCGGACATAAGGTTAGTGCGACTGGATTGAAGAAAGCGGAAAAGTTTGTTGAAAAAGTTAGAAATTTTCCGAAACCAAGGAGTTGAGAGGATTTTTGGGTTTGGTAGAATTTGGAAGGAAGTTTATGAAAGATTGTTCAGGTGTGATGAAACCTTTGACTGAATGGACTGGGAAAAAGAAGAGTACAATTGTGAAGTGGAATGACCGGATGAATGAAGCGTTTGAAAAGTTGAAAGCGGAAGTTGCGAAAGATGTGGAACTAGCATACCCTGATTACAGTGAGGATGCCAAGCCACTGGAAGTTTATACAGATGCAAGTGGGTATTGTATGGGAGGTTGTTTGATGCAAGAGCAGGTGATTGACGGGATTGAAAGAAAACGAGTGATTGCGTATGTTTCCAAAGCTTTTAGTATGACAGAGCGAAAGTATTCTACAATTGAAAGAGAGTTGGCTGCTTTGAGATTTTGTCTAAAGTCGTTGCGTCCGTTTTTGTATGGGATTAGGTTTGTGGTGCGAACGGACCATCAACCCTTAGTGTATTTGCAGCGAATGAGGACGGTTGATAGCAGGCTTGCAAGGACGTTGGAAGATTTGAGTGATTTTGATTATGTGGTTGAGTATGTCCCTGGTGAAAGAAATGTGATAGCAGATTTAATGTCAAGAATGCCTGGGAGTGAAAGAATGGATGAAAGAGTAGTGATAGATCCAGAGTATTTACCTAAGGGATTAATGAAAGGGAAAGAAAGTAGAGGTGGGGGTGATTCCATGTTTGAAAGTGTGTTGTATGGTTTAAAGGACTTAGCCAAGGATAGGTTGATATCGAGAGTGCCTGAGAGTATAGAAGAGTTACGGAAGGAAGTTATGACTGAGGTGTGTAAGAAACCTGAGCAGATAGGGATTAGGAAGGTGAGACAGTATGTGAAGGAGTTGAAGGCTATGTGTACTGTGGGTGTGAGTCCATTGCAAGAGGTGTTGATTGTTGTGAGCAAGTTATTTAAGGTAGTTGTGTGTGTGCATTTTGGTGGGGAGAAACCGGTTATTTATAGGAATGAGGGTATTGATAGGCAAAGTGAAAATGAGTTGCATTTACAGTGTTTGAGTGGGGTACATTATAATTGGGTAATAGAGAAAAAGAGTTATGATAGGAAGTATGTGTTGGAAAGGGAAATGGAAGAGTGTATTATTGAGGATGACGAGGATGTGAAAATGATTTGTCCAGGTGAAATTGAAGAATTAGTGTATTGTGAGCATGGGAAGAGCGGAAGAATGGAAGTGAAAGTGCAGGTGGATGGCAGGGTATATTGTGGATTGATTGACACTGGGGCTCAGATTTCTTTAGTGAATGCATCTGTAGTACGAGAGATTGAGCGAGTGACGTGGCAGATTCCTAGGAGGAATACAAGTGTAAAGATAAAAGGGATTGGGTCAGGGGAGATAGTAGCTTTAGAAGAAGTTTTGCTGAAAGTAGAGATAGGAACATTGGGGAGGGTGGAACATAGGTTTGTTGTGCTTGAGGAAGAACAAATGCCTTATTGTTTTCTGTTTGGGATTAATTTTTTAAGAATGAATGGGCTGTCCGTAGATGTAGGGAATGAAAGATTGTTGAAAGGGAATCGAGAGGTAGTTAGAATGCAGAAGGGGGATGTGTGTGTGGCTGATTTTGTGGGAATGGTGAGAGTTGGTGTGGGGGATGAAGAATTGCTAAGTATGAACGATATCGAAGTAATGCAAGAGGAATGTCCTATGGTATGTGAGTTGCGAAAATGCATCTTGTCAGGTAAGGAAGTGTGTAGATGGGATCAGTTGATAGAAGATTTTAGGGTATTTGCAAAAAAGTTTGTGGTATGTGCGAATGTGGTTTATTATATTAGGAAAGTGCGAGAGGATGATTTGTATGTACCAGTGTTTTCTGTGGTTGGAGCGGTAGGGATGGCTATAGTGATCCATCGTAGGTACGGGCATATGGGGAAATTTAAATTATGGGAATGTATGAAAGAGAGAGTGTTTAACCCTTGGTTGCGAAAGATCGTGAATGATGTAGCGACTACGTGTGAGGAATGTCAGAAAGGGAAGTATCAGAGAATGTATGTGAAACCTCCTGTGTTGCGAATGGACGTGAGTGAACCTTTTGAGTTAGTGGTGATTGATTGTGTTTCGTTACCGGTGACCGCGTGTGGGTATGTAGGAATGGTTGTGATGGTGGATCATAAGAGTAAGTTTGCGTATGCTGTGCCTGTAAAGAATAAAACTAGTGCGAATGTGGCTAAGGTAGTGAGAGAAGTGTTGTTGCCAATGTGTGTGTGTGTGTAAACCAAAGCGAATGTTGAGTGATAATGGACCAGAGTTTGTAGGACAGGCGTTTGAGGAAATGTTGAGTGATTGGGGAATTGAGCATGTGAGGACTACCCCGTATATGCCTAGTTCGAATGGTTTGGCTGAGAGAACAGTACGAACGTTGAGCGAGATGTTGCGAATGATGAGTGAAAAGGAGAATGATTGGGATTATTGGCTGGGAAGAGTGTTGTGGGCGTATAATATGACTGTGCATAGGGCAACTGGTATGTCTCCGTGTATGTATGTGATGAATTTTGAGAAGTTTGTGAAACCTAGGTTGGGATTGCCTGAAAGTGATAGGGAAGTGTGGAGAAAAGGAAGTTTGAAGTTTGCTAGTTTTGAGGTAGGGGATAAAGTTTTGAAAGAGGTGATTGTGAAAGGGCGTTTGAATGTGAGTAAGATGAGAGAGAAGTTTGAGGGGCCGTATATTGTGAAAAAGGTTTGGTCGAATGGGGTTAGTTATGTGTTAGCGAGTGAGAAGGATGGTATTGTGAATGAGTTTAGAGCGCATCAGATGCAGTTGAGGCCATGGAGGGAGCCGCCTGGATATTTGAAGGCTCACCCAGTATATGAGTTTTTGGTGAATGATGATGAAAGGGACGAGAATGTGGAAGGAGTGGATGACCTGTGGTTGAAAGGGAAAGAGTTAGTGCTGGTTGAGAAAATAAGGAAAAAGAAACGTAAAGGCATGAAACCAGGGACATTGAAAGGATTGTTTGATGAGGACGATGAAAATGATGAGTATTTTTCGGGGTTTTGGTGGGATAATGGAGAAAATGAACAGAATTTGAAAAGAAGTACGTATACTGTATGTAAGTTTCCATTAGATGAGAGTGAAAGTGTGTTAGCAGGATTGAGGGATGTTAGGGATAGGAGTGTGAATATGAGAGTGGAAGATGTGGATAAATTCTGTATGGAATTGGATGAAGTGGTGAATGAGATAAAAGCGAATGCAATGGTGAGAGAGATTGGTAAAGAAATTTTGGAAATTTCAAGGGAGATATAAGTAGGTTAGAAGGGATGAATGAAGTGAATGAATTGGTTGTTGTTGAGAAAGTTGAAAGTGAAAATAGGGACGAAGTTCAGGAAATTAGGAGGCCGTGCACGCGGAGTAGAGGTCGAGTAGAAGAGTATGATTGGGTTATGAAGAAGGGATTATAGAAGAATGGAATATATGATGAATGATAGTTGGTGTGGTTGGTTCAAATATGATACAAACTTAGGTGGGAGGGATGTGGTGATCTGTAGGTAGGTAAGTATGTTTAAAGTATAAGTCCGAGATGAATGATAGTCAGGCAGGCCACTTTGAATTTAAAGGATGTCCAGGTATGTGAAGAAAGTCTATTTTTGTTTGTTTGTATCATATTGCTTTATTGCTTCATTGCTTATTATTATTATATATTATTATCAAGAATTAAAACTCGATTGCGAACACGTTGGTGGTGCTGGTTTGGGATAGCCGGCCTTAAAGTTCGATTTCCTGTGGTCATCTTGTGTTACCCCTTGCATAGGGGATAAAGCACGTTAAAGGGTAGTAAAAGGTAGTTTATATTCATTATGATTGTGTAGCTGAGGAATGAGGGATTGTGAGATGAGTGATTGAGGGAGTGTATGGTGTGTGAATCAGAGTGGGGGGTGACGAGCTCACCTGATAAGATTACTGGCCACTATCGTTTCTTTATTTATCTTCGGTTGTTGGTTTACCTTGTTTCTTTCTTTTTCTCTCGCGGCGCGGAGCTCCGAATTTCCTATTAGGATGCAAGTAGAGTGTGTGTTGGATGTTAGTGTTTTGTTTTTTTTGGACCCATTGACTTTTGTTTTCTCTTTTTTTTCTCTCAGGTTGTACCCGAGTGCTGATGCACAGTGGTTTCCACGAGAGGGTATTTTTTTGTTTAGATAATTTTGATTTATAATTTTTGGGACGACTGTGGTGGTGTACTTGAGCGAGACGATTGACGTTTTCACGTTTGACGAGAGAAAGGTAATATATATTATATTTTTTATTGTTATCTATTTTATTTCTTTTATTGTTTATTCTTATTCTTTTATGATTATTATTGATTTTTATTATTATTATTATGTAATGTGTGTGAAGCGAATGAGTTCAGTTTTTAAAGGTTCGTTTTTTCTATTTTTTAGTTTTGTTCATCGTCCGTTCAAAGGCTTTTGGGTGTTCTGTGTTTGAAGACGCACAAGCTGTCGTTTGTCAGGCGTGAGGTAGGCATATTTTTATATTATTATTTTATTCCAATTATGCCTTATTACTTATTATGCTTATTCTTATTATGCTCATTATTTTGGTTATTTTCTTTATTATTATATTTTATTATTATTATTATTATTATGTATTTATTATTATTATTATCTATTATTATTATTATTATTCATAAATATTGTAAAATCTTTTCTTGGAACTTATTTATTTATGCTTTTTATTGCTATATGTTTATGTTTTTTTTTTATTGACTTATGTTGTTTTTGTTGAACAGTTTTTGTTGTCAATCGGTCAATCTGAGGGTCGTCTGGATCGTAGAGAAATAACTCCTTAATGAAAAAAAAGCTGGATAAAATCCAGGTATTAGCTATTTGTATTATTATTATTATTATTATTATTATTATTATTATTATTATTATTATTATTATTATTATTATTATTATTATTATTATTATTATTATTATTATTATTATTATTATTATTATTATTATTATTTATGTAGGCAATCTTAATTTGACAATATTAGATGTACAATATTTTATTTAATTAAATAATTAGTTCAAAGGAATTTAATGATGATGATTAATGATGATAATTTGATTGAGATTTTTGGTATGAGAGT
>JABUQX010135946.1:0-2500 GCA_015478945.1 Trachelipus rathkii | reverse complement strand
TACATTTGATCGGGTGCATGGGCTCCTGAAATCTATGAAAGTTAGGAAGGCGGGTGGACCAGATGTCATCCCTTTCCCTGTGTTTTGATGAAGTATGCTTTCGTGATGACCCGGCCCCGTCGTTCAACTATATTCTCTATGTCTCAATACTAATACTTTCCCTCAGTGTTGGAAGCACGCACATGTCCAACCTGTTCCAAAAAAAAGGAAGCCGCTCTGAGCCTTCTAACTCTCGCCCTATAGCTCTCACTTGTATTCTCTCTAGATCTTTGAAACCCTTCTCAACTCTCCTTTCTTAAAATCATCTGGAGTCTCATTCACTCTTTCCGTCGCCAGTACGGCTTTCGGAGCTCGAGTCTACTGGCGATATACTTTTCTTATCTAGCTGATTTATGGTTTTTCCGCCCTTAGGAAATACGGAGAGACTTGCGTGGTGCGCGCTTGACATATCCAGGGCCTTTGACCGCGTACGACACGAGTCACTTGCTCCCCAAGCTCCCTCCTTTGGGTTTCCTCCTTCTCTTTGCTTGCTTTATTTCTAGTTTTCTTTCAAATCACTCAATAATCGGCTGTTCTTTTTCTGTCAAAAGTGGTGTTCCTAAGGGTTCTGTTTCTCTATTTATTCCTCTTTTCATTAATGACTTTCTCACCTGCACATCTAATTCTATCCACTCGTTTGCCGATGACTCGACCCTTCATTCCTTAACTCATTTCAATTCTGCTCTTCTTTTACTTCTAGAATTGCTTCTCGTCTAATCTTTCCGATTTCTATTCTCGATGATGTGGATAGAATTTCCTGGTGGGGTCGTCTCAACATTGTGAAATTCAAGTTCTTTAAAAACCAAACTCCACACATCTCCCTCCTCTAAACACCTTCCTAACTTTAATATCTCATTTCGACGGTTTCTCGTTCTCCTGTTTGACAATATAAACATCCTTGGCCTTACATAAACAAAAATGTCTTGGAAACCTCATTACAACGGTTGCTAAGGCGGCTTCAAAGAAAGGAGTTCTGTTTTGGCTGCGAGACTTTTTTTCCTCTTCTCGGTTGCTCCAGCTATACAAGGGCCTTCATCCACCTTTGAATGAATTACTGCTCTCATATCAGGGGGGGTTCTGGTTTTCCCGGCTTTTGGATAGGGTTGAGGCAAAGGCCAAAGGCTTATAAACTGTTCTGCACTTTCCAGTTCACTTGACCCTCTATCTTTACGGCGCGATGTTGGTGCTTTATCTTTTTTCTATAGGTACCGCAGCGGCAGGTGCTCGAGGGAGCTTATCACTCGCGTACCACCACCTTTACGACGCCCTCGTAGCAAAAGGGGTGCTGTTTCGGCGCATGAGTTTTTGTGTTGATATTGGTAACTCCAGGCTTTTTCGCTGCGGTGCTTCCTTCATTCCTGCCACCTCTGTTCTGAAGAATTCTCTTCCATCTTCTGTGTTTCCTGCTGAATTTAATCTCTCTCACTTTAAAGCCAGAGTCTGTGCTCATCTGCGTAGTTTGCGTTAGTTGATGAATATCTGAGGTGTGCAACACCCCCTCCTTGAATAGGGCTCTGACGGTGAGTGGTATCAGCTTTTGTAATATTTGGTGTTGTGTGGAAAAGGATTTGTTGTTGTTTGGATTTTTTTAATAAATTCTTATTGGTTTTGTTTGTTCAGTGTTTTCATTTATTTTTTTTCTCCTGTGTTTTATTCTTCCGTTAAGAGACTCACGACTTAAAACAAATAGTGAGCGGGATCGAACCCCACCACATATTGTGGAGAATCGAACCCACCACATATTTCTGGCGCCCAACGTGGGGCCTTCTTGACGGAGGACAAAGGGGACAAATAGACAGAAAGGATGAGTACAGTAGAGGAATTGAAGTTAGAGGTTGAAAGATGGAAGGAAGCATTTCACAAGAAGGAGAAAGAGAATGAAGATTTAATTGATAGAGTGAGAGTATTGTCAGAGGGAATGAGAGAGATGGAAAGATGAATGGAAGAGAGAATTGAAGTGAAAATTTCTTCACGAGTGGATGAGTTAATGGCCTCTCGTGTGGATGACTTATTAAACCAGAGATTTGCGAAAGTGATTGAGGAGAAAGGTGAAAAACAGAAGGTAACCTCTACTCCTAGGATAGTAGATAAAATAGATAATGTGAAAGGGAATGGTGGACAGGTTGTGAATGGATTAGATGGAGTAGATGGTTTGAATGAGAAGAAGGATGAGAGAAGAGTGAAAGAAGACGACAAGAAGAAAGAGAGAAAGGATAAGAAGAAGAAGAAGACGTCAAAGAATAGAAGGCATGAAAGAAGAGTGCTAGCTAAGAGTAAGAGTATAGACTCTTTATACAGCAGTACGATTGAGGAAGTGGGAGTGAATGATGGTGACGATACCAGGTCAGAGGACTCGTCCAGTTCCTCGAATGTCAAAGTTTCTAGGAGTGTCCTTATTAGGGACATTCCTAGAATCAACAAATATAATGTTTACGGGACTAAGGATGTGGGTGAATTTTTC
>JABUQX010135945.1:15000-17204 GCA_015478945.1 Trachelipus rathkii | reverse complement strand
AATATATATATATATATATATATATATATATATATATATAGTATATATATATATATATATATATATATATATATATATATAATATCGTAAGAGTGGCTAGTATAAAGGTAAATTCGAGGTGGCCTTATCAAAAAGCTTACAAAAAGTTACATAACGATTATAAGATAACGAATTGACAGTTCTGCTAGAAAACACTTAATTTAAAAGTATCTCCGTATGGACCTTCCTGTTTGAGTGTAGCGGTAAAAGTCATTCATACCATCCCGATAGACTGAGATCAATCCGAACTGGCATTTTGTTCATGTATTATTAAGGCTAAAACTAATTTAAATAAATTAAAGTTGAATAAAAAACGACACAAGAAAAATTAAGAAAAATAAGATTAAAAATATTTAAACATAAACTGTAATATGTAAAAATAATATATATATATGTTATAGTATATATATAAACAATATATATATATATATATATATATATATATATATATATATATATATATATATATGCGCAGTATATATATATATATATATAAAGATGTACGTGTGTCAGCAAACAACAGCAAAAACAACCAAATCACTTTAATGGGGACAGGCACATGAACGTAAGTACACATCTCCTCATATTAATGATGTCATTCCGAGTCTCTCACTGTGTGTGTGTGCGTGAGCACAAGCAACAACAAACAACAAAAAACAACTCAACAAAAGGGGCCGGGCTTAGTGACGTCCGAGAAATACTGTTTCGATTGGCCATCAGCAGTGACATCAAAGCCAGGAATACGTTTACGGTTGTTCCTCTACGGCGTCATAAATATACTGATCTCTGATTGGTTATGCCCAGTTGCTTCTGTTACAATATATATATGAGCATATATATGTTATAGCATATAGCAGTTTAGCAGAGAGCAGAAAGATATGAGTATATATATGAAAGTTATATATTTATATATATATATATATATATATATATACATATTGTATATATATTAATAACTACGATTTTTTTTTTCATATATATGTTAATGGTGTCTATATTCTTCTAATATTAAGATTGCGGAAGCTGATGTCAATTGTACTCTAATGTTAGTTAAATAAAGATGGTTTTCCAGAGTCGAATATGACACTCTTTCTTTTTAAATTGCAATTAAAAAGTTTTTATTGACCATTTCTCTCTCTCTCTCTCTCTCTCTCTCTCTCTCTCTCTATAGTTAAGAGAAGATATATATATATATATATATATATATATATATATATATATATATATATATTATATATATATATATATATATGTATATATATATATATTACATATATATATATATATAAATTACTATATATATATATATATATAAAATATATATATATATATATATATATATATATATATATATATATATATATATATATATATATATATATATATATATATATATATATATATATCAGGGTGTACCGGAACTGATTAATTACGGCCGGAACTGAATTAGTCGAATCAAGATAAAATTCCGGTCGGATTCCCGGTCGCAACAGGAATTTCTACAATCTCTCTCCTCTCTTTTTATTCTTAACTTTAAATAATATATATATATAGTATATATATATATATATTATATATATATATATATATATATTATGCTCAAGGGATATATATATATAATATATATATATATATATATATCATCATCTGTCCCCAGATTGGGGATGAGGTGCGTAGCATACACCGGAACAGAAAAGTAGAAGAACGACGCAAATCGAAAAGTTCTTCCTTTACCGTCCCCTTTATATCCTTAAGTGAGAACTCGTCGCAGTCAGAAAAATCCACCCTAGGGTTTCCACGAGATCAACGGACCTCACTGTGGTATCTCGTCAATGTAGCCCATCCTTGGGCAAAGCCCACAACCATACCCCCTCACACAATTCACTCCTGTTATGCACCTATCTTCTCGCCTCTGCCAAACTCGCATTCCTCTTCTTCAGGCATTCCTTTACCGACTCAATACACTTTTTCTTCGGTCTCCCAGCCGTTTGATTCCCAGCACACTCACCACTATACATCCACTATCATCTGTCCTTCCCATGTGACCAAACCATCTCAATATACTCTCATTAATTTCTCATTTACGCCTTTCTTTACACCACACAACTCCCTAACGCGTTCTAACCAGTTCTTCTCACACTTTACACGCCCCTATGATTTCCCAT
>JABUQX010135945.1:0-10000 GCA_015478945.1 Trachelipus rathkii | reverse complement strand
ATTATTATCTATCGTTCCTAACTTCCTCGTCTCTCTCCTTTTTATCTTACTCCTTATTGCCCCTGATTTTTACCTAGGTTATTTAAATATTTCTCTTCTCTTTGTCTGTTATTCCTTGTACATGGCCCCATAAAACATCTTACATGTGATGTAATATTTGCCTTATTTACTTCTTATTTAAATCCGGAACATCCTTGAAATTATAAATATTTATTTGTTTAGATGCCTTAATATTTATAATTTATTCTATGTAATGTACGTAATAACATTTTCATTTCCAAACAAATATTAACATGTAAAATGAAATGTTGACTACTACTACTACTACTACTACTACTGCTAATAATAATAATTAAATTAATGATAATTAATTATTAATAATTAAATTAATTATGGTACCTCAGATAGTTTTAATGGTTCCACTGTTTATCAAATCGTTTGAAAGTTTTTTTTTTATTTTTTTTATTTCGTTTGGTCGCATCGCTCTCTTTTGTATGGCTTATTTCAAACAGTGCATTGTTTTTCTTTCTTTTTGAAAATAATATAATAATGAAAGATATTATTCTGTCAGTTTGGTCGTATTCTTCAATTTACCTTTTTTATAAGTTAAATCAACAATCAGACTAATTTAAATTTGAATATAGCAAGCAAATAGAGACGACATAGGAAGATAGGAGAGAGAACCTAGTTATAGAGTAGGAATAGGTTTGGTTGACTCATCTGAGCCGTGCGGTACGGTATGGTACGGTACGGAAAATTCCGTTGCTCGATCAACCTTATGCAGAAGTAACCAGACTGTGGCACGGAAACATTTACAGTATGGCACTCATTCTCCTTTCATTTATTTGCCATTTTCTCCCTGACATTTTTAACTAAGATAAGAAAATTGATTTTTATATTATTTTGATGACAAAATATGTATTAAATTTGGTTTGGTGTTTTTTCCTGTTTTTATTATGAAATTCAGTTTAACATATCGTTTTATAATATTATTGTTCATCATTTTATGCTAACGTCTAACGCTTTTATTATGAAATTCAGTTTACATATCGTTTATAATGTTGTTGTTCATCATTTGATGGTAACTTCAAAGTTCTGTAATGTGTTAGATCTCAAACATTTAATCATAGTTTCGAGTTTCTGACCATATTAATTTTTCTACTTACTATTTAAGAAGATTAGCTGCAGTTTTCACAGTTGATTATATTATAAACCTGCTTGTTCTGTCAATTATGGCACTAATGTAATTTAATTAGTTCAAATAATATTCATAATTTAAAAAAATAAAAATAAAATTTAATATAAAATTTTGTAGTATCATAAATTGGGGATTATTAAAATTGCCTCACATCTTCGTTTTTAAGATATTTAATTTCAATTCGATATTTTAATGGTTACAATATTTATAATTTTTATTTTATATAGTATTTGAAGTTTGTTTTGTGGTAAAAATAAATGGTGCAGTAATAAAAATGACAGAGGAAGTTGATAAAATGAAGAATCTCTACGAGTTAGGGCGACAGGGCTAGCAACCCGATCCGTTAACTTATTCGCTTGCAACAACCTCAAGGTCCAGCATTGGAAATATATGCTCCTAGTAATTTGATATTTTAAATAACTCTGGGAGAAGGACTTTCGAGGCAGATGGAAAGGAAAATGCTAGTCTCAGTACAAAGGGCAAGCAGGTGATTGGAGGTTCGAAACTACCATAGAAATCATCGTCAGTAACATCGATCGGACAGCATGAGGGACGGTGGCGAGAAGGAGAAGATACTAGTCCCACTGACAAACTAAGGCGCCTTCTTGGGAGTGGATATATATATATATATATATATATATAATAATATGATATATATGATATATATATATATTATATATATATATATATAATATATATTATATATATATATAAGTATATGAGAAGGTCATATTATAATATATAATGTGTGTGTGAAATATTTATGTTAAATAATATGTATTAAGAAAGTACTGTCAAAATCTTTTTACCTCCAGTTTGCAAGTTACTCCTTCGTATTTAAAGAACAAATAGGCAATATTTTTTGTGTGTAAAAACTCGATGAGTCTGTGACAAATGAATCGACACGTTTTCGTCTTCTCATGCATAAGGAATTCTTTTTCAAATGATTTGAACTTGTCTCCTATGCTTTTTATAGAGATAATAGGCGTATAAATAAGAGACTTGATTATATATAACGTAAGACTAAGAATTATTTCTCATATTTGGAATACGTATTTGATATATGTGTATTGTTTAATCGTGTCTTCATTAGACATGCAACCTCCATGAAATATTTCTCATCAACCAACGTTCAATTCTTGTTCTTCTTAACCCCCACATTTGGGGTTGGTATTGGGGGGTTAACCCTATCTTCCTCTTTTTCTTCTTTTGAGAAACCCCCTCTTTCTATTTTGAAAAAAAAATGTTGGAGACATCATTCTTATTCTTTTATGAAAGATCGATTTTGCTCATCGATACTAACAAAATGTGGCCATAATATATTTATTTGGGGTTAGCCATGTTTTTCGTTATAATATAAAATAATAATAAAAAAAACATGGAGGCGCATTACCTGCTTAGGTCCGTTAATTACGTAGATTATAAAAGGTAATTGCAACGTCGATATACCTTATGTATTTATATTAATAGATTACATTTATTTTCTACTCGCTATGTTCATTATCAGTAAATGTTTCGCACAATTATTAACTCGTGTTTGAGATGGAAATGTGTATATAAATAACTTAAGGTATCCGATATTTATTATCACATATCAGGCGCACAACTGCGCAAAAGTTCTATGTGCAGAATGTGAGAGACAAAGATAGAAAAGAGTAGACAAGAAAAAGTTGAAAGTACAGACCAAGAAGAAGTGACAAAATGTGATGTGAGAGTTCGCTGTGTTTCATTTTATGTGTTTGTGTATATATTTGTTATATTATTAAAAAGTTTGCACCATTTTAAGTTGCGAGTGAGTGAGTCAGAGATAGAGAATGTGTGAAAATCATCTGCAGAGAAAAGGTAGTCTTTAGTTAGTGTGCTAACAACGACTCTCTGGATCATTGTCTTATGTTTCTGTTGTGAAAAGGGTCGTCGGTTATGTAAAATGACGACATAATATTCGGCAATTTTATATATTATAGATAAGTAATGTGAAGTCTCTCGATCTCGCGCGTATTAGACGAGCTTAAATGGATTTGTGGCAGATGATTCGGAAAGTATAGTGCCACGCGAATTAAATATATCTTGCAGACTAAATAGTTCGTTAGAGAAGAATATTGAAAAGGGTAGAAGATGAATAGAATTCTGTACCGCGCAGAAAATACAGGCCATCGCGCGACATGAAAGACCGAATACTTTTTATAATAAGAGGCATCAGTGCTGGAGAGCAGAAGTGTGTTTAGTATTAATCTCATATGCACTAAAGCTAATGGAAAATTAATCGTATTGTGCATTCATTGTATTTATTTTACATTTATATAGATACTTATTTTTATTCGTTGGTTGTGTTGCGCTATGTGTTTGTGTGTATTTTTTTTCATATTCGTATTTCAACTTTTGTTACATATATGATATTATATCTTGCTCTGACGTGTGTCTGACTCGTGAATGTTTTATATTTTGGGTAGAGATTACACATAATTTTAGAACCTCCACTCTAAATAAATAAGTTTATTTTATCTACCGTTATTTCAGAAATTTTGTTTGTATGTTTGTTTATTTGTAAAGTTCAAATTTTATTAATTATTATTAGAATGACCTAACTAAAATATTTCTAATAATTTACCAGTGGTGACCTATTCGAGGGCTCACTATGCATCTCAAACCCACTAATTTCTTTCACAATTTATTAGAGTACATGCAGAATTGTGTGTTTGATATAATTCTCAAATATATATTAATAGAAATGCAATAATAATGAGTAGATAAATGTATGATTGACAATCATGTTGATTATATATATCAATTAATGGCTAGTATAATTGAAATATGGTAATTACTTGAATGAATAAAATAAATAGTACGTGTTATATGGATTATTATCTTAATGCCAGTAGCGCTTTTATTTACCAATTAATTTGGATCATCTTGTGACTAGCATGGAGATATATTTTTAAGTATATTGGTTCAATATTATTACATTCAAGTCATATGTAAGTGTCTAGTCAGTTATTCTTTTTGTTTTGAAGAAAATTCTATATTGCAGAATATATTATTTATATATTCTCTGAGTTGATGGTATTCTCAACCATTGTTGCGGATTATCATATTGTTTTTAAGTTGACCTTTCTCCGAAACAATGTATTCTTGTACGCTAAAATAAGATGCTAACATCTATATACATTTCTTATATTAATGATATTGGAGAGCCATTCAAGGATTAGAATATTTGTGAAAATTTTCAACTAGTTGGCAACAAAGCCTAATCTAGTTTATCGACAGATCATTTAATTTATGTGTGCGTTATAGAGATTGGCGCTGAGACCCATCCTCCAGGCTCTATGCTCATGTGTTACAGTTTACTAAACAATATATGTGTTATGTCTGAACTGATCATTTTGCGAAATCTAACATTAGAGCTGCCAAACAGTAATGGCAACTCAGATATACAGATTAATTCCTTCTTAGATTGAATCATTTTCATTCCGAAATTATTGGTATGTTATCTTAATTAATTCTTTGTCTGACATATTTGGCTTTATATATTTGAATATGATGCATGTAATATTTGAATCAATGAATTAAAGTGGTTATTATTATATGTGTTAAATTATTTTATAATATTAATTTAATTGATTTATGCTATGATTATTATGTGATTTCTTAAATTTAGTGTACTAATTGTATGTTTATGTTTACGATCAAGTTATGATCTAGTATTTTGTATGGCTTCCCTCTCTAAATTAATAAGTGTTACTATTCCTTAATAATAAAGTCTTATTATCTTATTGAATAATTATATAACATGAATAATGGAATGTATTTTATGATGGTGTTATTATTGTGCTTTGATATAATATATGTATGGTGTGATTAGTAAAATTATCTCTTACTAATGCGGATTTGTAGCCTTTTGGTATATTGATAAGCTAATCACAATATCTAATACAATTCCTTACGTTAACGTTTTTAACGTGAGACTACGAAATTTCGTTTTTTATAAATAATTAAATGTGAATTTATCTTCTCAGGTGTTTTACTCTCTATAATAGTAATATTAGTTAAGGAGAAAGAGAATCTCTTAGAATAAAGGCTTGTACTGAAAGTGTTCATTTAGTGTATCATCTTACAGTAAGGTGATAATTAATATAAATTATATCTTTTGTACGTTTTAGACTCATGAGCTAGGAGTATATTAATTTCATCTCTCTCTCGTTATGATATAATTTTAATGTTACTCTCATTGAACTGAATGGAATGAGATTTTCTGTTATCGAATGTAATAAGCAATGAGAAAACGCAAAATGCAGGTATTGATAATCTTATCATTTAATCATTTTTTGTATCTTTAATTAAGCAATATCATATTGCACTTTATGACATTATTTTGGTTATTGTTATACGTAAAACTGGATAACTTTTAATTTATAAATCATTTATTCAATCAATTGTGATTTTTTATGTAGACTCTATGTTATGATATAACGTGTGTTCTTAAAATTATCACATTATAAGTCTCTTAAAAAAGTTATATAGTTATGAAAGATTTTAGTAAATAGATAATTTGTAAATTTCTATTTTTTTTTAATATTATTTTATTTGGATAATTTGAATCAATGTTTGAAATAGTTTTAATTATTTTAATTTAATTTATAATTATTATTATTATATAATAATTAATATTTTTTATTATTCTAACCCTTTATTATTCCGTTTGATAATTTTATAGTATATATTCTATCCTGTATTTTTATAATAACTTAAATGTTGAATATTTTCTAATATATTATTAAAGTTTAAATATATAGTTTACCAAGATACTCTATAATAGCAACATATCTATATTTAATTTGATTAATTACTTATATCTGTTACGTAAGTAAACAAACATTAATTTGATTTAATTATATTTATATATTATTATTTATATATTTATACATAAATAGACATATATGTTTATATAAATAGAATTAATTAATATATTATTAACTATATTATATTATATAATATATATATATAATATATATATGATATATATATATTTAATATATTAATATATATATATAATATATAATATTATATATATATATATACTATAAGTATATATATATATATATGATTATATTATAGTATACAATAACCAATAATGTGTTGTTTGAAAAGATATATGGTGGACTAGTAACTACTGTTGAATTTGTTTGAGGAATATTTTCCTATTTTATTAATTAATTATTAATTTTTATAAGATTATTTTTTATTTATAGTTTATTTATTTAATGTTCTAAAAATATATTTTTAAACTGTATTGGATATTATCTATTTGTATAAGATATAATGATGCACTGGTTATTATAGGATTATATATATATTTAGCAAGCCATTTTACGTTTATGTATATTAAAAAATGTAATATTTGAAATGGTAGCAATATTTTTGAAGGATATTGAAAAAACATTTGCAACTAAAATATGGTAAGTCATTAATTATATTTGATTAAAATGATATCTGATTAATCTTATAAAAGGAGAATTAAAAATTTGTTCAAAAACATGGGCAAGGGGGGGATATGATTTGTGTTAACTAAGTTTAATTATATAATAGGTTTAATATTATATTAGCAAAATATATTATAAATTATATTTTAATGTAATATTAGTATATATATTTATATTTATTTTAATGTAACTCAGTGTACGAAATAAAAGAGATTAAAGACTATCTTTCTACTCCCTCTACGTATTTGCTTAGTTCCCTTACCATATCTATCTATTCGTATACTCTTATTCTACCTCCACTATTATCTATCTCTTCGCTTCGTTCCACTCCCAATCTTATGGACCTCCAAATTATTCACTCCTAGGTTATATTTAATAAGACTGATACATCCTGTGATAGCAGCGGTTTTGATAATGCTAGTGTTTCTTCAATTATTTTAAAATACAGTAAAATTATGAGGGGGTTGAGGTTGGGCGGTTAGGTCGCTAACCCTGTCTCGTCTCCCTTTCACAAATTCATCACTTATAAACAAGCAATAACACGGGGCAGTATCGTCAGGAAGTTGGAGTTAAGAAGTCCTGACTTTACGTCCTTTCTTTACATTCTTTCGACACTATTCTTCTTTCTGTCAAATTCCTCTTTTCAAACCTTATTATATTTTCTTATTTTTTTCGTACATATCTCCTTCTCTGATTCTTAGAACCCTTCAATGATCCTTTATTTTTTTTTTTTTTGTTTTTTTTTGTGCTAAGCACAAATCTCTTCCTAATCAAGGTTTTGCTTATCACTTATTTTATTTCTTTTATTTTCTTAAACGATCGCAACCCACGAGCCATTGCCTTATTTATATAGAGAGAAAACTATATAATGAAGTCTATAGGTGTGATTGCTTAGCCTATGTGCTAGTTCGCGGATATATGCTGTATTGACGATACCCTCGTTACTTGTCGCTTCCTCCATCGCGATTCTTAATATTAGTACTTTCCATATAATATTGCCACGTTATAACTACATACTTATATTTATAAATTTTTTTATATTAATATAAAATATATTAAATATACTTATATATATATATATATGGATTAATAATGTAGTATTATTAAAGATGAAGTTAAATAGTGATTAATATATGTAATAAAGTGTATATAAATCTCATGTATTTATAATTTATTATTACTATTAATTTATATATATATAACTATATACCTATATTTTATATTTTTGATTTTATATACTTATAATATATATATATTATTTTATAGTTAATTTATATTTATTAAGTTTATTATTTATTTTTTATTTTTTTAATTGTTGATAATATATATATTTGATATTAACTTTTATATATTATTACTTTAATTAAATTAGTTATAAATTATTATTATTTTATATATATATATGAATTCCTTTTACTTTTTTTTAATATCATTTTTTTATAAATAAAAATTATTATAAGGGTGGTCAAATATATTATATTAAAAATTTCTACTGATATATATATATATATATAAATATTATATATATATTTTTATTGTATATTTTATATAATTAATATATTAGTAATTTTTTTATTATATATATATATATATTAATATATATATATTATAATATAATATATAGATATTGATACTCTAAATTAATCTTATAATAGTATTAAGTATATATATAATTATATTAAATCTCATAAATATTATATATATACTTTTTTTACAGTATTTTAAAGGTATTATACTATTTATAATATTAAAAAAATATGCTGATAATAATAATAAAAGAAAGTATCATATTATATATTTATTATTATGTAATTATTAAGTAACTATTTAGGTAATTTTAAAAACTATCTATCTGCTTAGCAATTGAAAATATATTAAGTTTTAATACATAAATAATATATATAACTTAAATTTATAGTTATACTGTTATGTAAGAGTAATGTTTTCAGCTTTTATAGTGATTTTTTATTTCTTAGTCTTGAAGCCCACGATTGTTTTAGATTTTCTCAGGTTATTTTTACTTTCTTATCTTATCTATCTTCTTTATCGTCTCAATATACTTATCCTTACATGTGAAGCCCATTCCTCCATATCCTCCATCTATATTTTAATTACACAATAAATGAAGAAAACTTAAATACTGACTCAATTTAATTGCTTTCATCTATTAAATATATTATAATATAACAATAATTTATAAAACTATTTTCAATGTTATCTGAATAAATAATATAATATATTTAATAATTTATATTAAATTTATATATAATTAATAATAATTATACATCGTTACTATTTCTCCAATATGATTTAATAATATCCAATTCTATATCTTTTCAAAAATATTTTATTTGAAAAAATGACCTAAGCGTAATTTCTCTGTGCAGAATTATTGTTTCATAAACTTTATCTCAAACACTTCTTTCTATATTATAAACAATAGTTAATTTACCTTATATATATATATATATATATGATGATATATATATAGTATTTATTATATAGTATTATATTTTATATTATATAATATATATATATATATAATTAACTTACTTAAACTTATTTAAATTATATATATGTATATATATATATAATAATATATAATATATATATCTAATACATAATAAATTAATATATATTTATATATAATATATTATATATATTAATATTATATATATATATAATATTAATATTAAATATATATATATATATTAAATAATATATATATATAGTTATAAGTATATATATTATATATATAATATATATATAATATATATATATAATATATATGATAGATTAATATTAATATATATATTAAATATATATATATATATATTATATTTATATTATATATATGATAATATATATATATATATATATACTTAATATATATATTATATTAATATTAATAATATTAATATATATATATATAAATATTTATATTAATATATATATATTAATAAATAATTAATGTATATATTATTTAATATTATATTAATTATTATTTAAATTTATATATAATATAATCAATATGAATATATAATTATATATATATTAATATATATTAATATATAGTTATTATATTAATATTATAATTATATATAATATATATATATATATAATTAATATATAATATATATTATTATATTAATATAATATATTAATATATTATAATAGTTAGTTATAAATATATATAAATTATATATATATTTATATTTATATATATTATATTAATATATATATATATATTAATATATATATAGTATATATATATATATTATATATAATATATAATATATGAATATATATATATATATATATATAT
>JABUQX010135943.1:12500-15000 GCA_015478945.1 Trachelipus rathkii | reverse complement strand
ATATATTATTATATATATTATTATTATTATATATATATTATTATTATTATTATTATTGCTATATATATATATACAGTATGATACTATATATTATATATTATTACTATATATATATATATGTATATATATTATTATTATATATATTATTATATATATATATATATATTATTATTACATATATTATATATATATTATTATATGTGTAAAATATATTAATATATAATATATATAATATATATATAGTTAAAGATATATATTATTATATATATATATATATATTTATATATATATAAATATATATTATTATTACATTTCCATATTTATATATACATGATATATATTATACATATTCACTGTTCCTTTTATGTTTTAATATAGTAAGTACATTATACATATATATATATATATATATATATATATATCTGTGTGTGTGTAAGTGTGTGTGTGTGCGTGTGTGTGTGTGTTTCAAGGTTGACACAATGGAAATAGCCTGATGATTGCCACAGTAAATCGTGTAAATGAAAAATAGAATCTTGTCGTACTACTGTTGGAATTATAGAAAGTTAATCCCAAATTTGATTAATTTGTAAACTATTTTTCATTTTTTTCATAATTTATTAAAAAATAAAAGTTTTTTTTATTTATGTCATATAAACACCATCCAACTTACTTGTATAATCTCAAAGCAAACACCTCCTCGGCCAGCCCCCAGGATAGTGTTTACCTAACAAAAAGATTTATTCAGTTTCTGATAATGCAGCAGTGACTTGTTAAATCAATGTTGAAATATTCTACCGTATGTAACATTCTTTATGAATGCCTCTAACTCTCTAAGTAGACAACTTACCAACAACAACTAGTGGTTAACTGAGAAAGCACCAAAATGAAACTCCGAGTTCGTTTTATATTAGATTAGTCCAAGATAGTATTGCTTATTTACCATTTATTACTCTTTGTGCCTTAGACATCTGACACTTAGAGATTGAAGTATTGAATCAAAATATTACTGCTAATTTAAAATAGAAAAATATTGCAAACAGTTTTTAAGTAATACGCCTGGATATATTTAAAATATTTTAATAAAAATAAAAATTAAAAAATAAATAAATAATTTCATGTAACATATACCAGTAAAGAAAATAAAATTAACTTTAGTATGTAAGAGGAAAACCAATATATATATATATATATATATATATATATTAAGGTTATATATATATATATATATATATATATATATATATATATATATATATATATATATATATATATATATATATATATATATATATATATATATATATTTATCTGGGTTGAAAACATACAAAAGTTGTAGTGCAGATTTGAAACAACTTTATTTTGGTGCTCTCTTCAGATACAAACTGAAATGTGTTAAAAGTAAGTTCTTCAAGATTTGTTTTCATACCCCAACTTTACCTTGAATCTTTTTATTTATTTAAAAACAAAAATATATATATAGCCAGATATACAGTATAGCTTAAATATCCTTACATTTTTACATGCTAAACAACCTGCATAGTACAAAATCTCATAGAAAATCAGATTTTGTCTGTACTGAAGGTATTTCGATTCGAGAATGTTTGGTTTGTAGTATTGCATCATGTCGAGAAGTATGACCAACAACGACCCTACTAGAAACAGTGGAAACATCTTTGACATTTCTTTCAACATCGACCGAATGACACGGATACTTTGGTAGGAGAATTTGTTGATTACTAACCAAAATATCACTAATATCAAGAAGAGTGGGGGCATAGTATACCCCAGTCCATCAGTTCCATGTAGGAAGTGACGTTGAGATTGACGTTTAGCTGCCTTTTATCAAAGCAGCGAACTTGCACATTGGTGGAGGAAATTTTTTCTTGCTTGAAGAATTTGTTGACATGAAAATCTTCTTATTGTTTCCCGTTCATCTGCAACACTAGCTAGCAACAAGTTTTCTGGATGACAAAAATAGGAGTTGTTTAGGAGCACTGGAGAAATGATGTTCTGATCCTCAGAGGAAAGTTTTTGATACTGTGATACCCTAAAGTGAAAATTCTTTGCACCATCTTGACAGAAGGGATGGGAGCGGATATAGAGCCATATGGGGGCATAGAAGTTCAGTATGAATCGTACCAAACGCCTCAGATCATCAGATGCGGATTCTGTTGAAACGTACAATCGAAGCATGAATTGTTAGCGTGTGTAGTTGAATAAACTCTCTGAAGGCTTACAGGCACCGACAAAGTAGCGTTTTCAAATGCCGCATATTATTATGATCTGCATTTTGTACCCCTTGCTGAATTAATAAACAGATTTTTAGTAAATACAGCTGGTCAGAACTTAGATCTTTCATAACTGTTTCAGGAACATCAACTACAGAGCCTGGAATTGGTTGAAAATTAATGATGGGTTTGGTCTGAGGATCAAATGAGAGCAGTTTGGTTATAGGTCCTTCATGTGACGATGGGCCAGTTGTCTTCCCATCAACAACACT
>JABUQX010135942.1:0-44366 GCA_015478945.1 Trachelipus rathkii | reverse complement strand
ATATTTTTAATATATCTTACTTAAATTATATTAATGTAATAAAATTAGAATATGTTAATTAATAATCGAATGCAAGAAAAAGATTTTTGCGCTGTTCAACGAAAATATAACACCCTTTCGATCCATATAAAGATATATATTATATATATTAATAATATATAAATATATATATAAATAATATATATATAATATATATATACTATATTAATATTAAATAGATATATAATAGAGTATATTATAATATATTAATTATAATATTATTAATATTATATAATCTATATAATATATATATATATATAATATAATTATAAATATGATATATTATAAATATAATTAAGAGTTTTATATTATTTATTTTTAAAAAAAAATTATTAGAGTTTATTATCTTTAAATTTATTATAAATTTACACAGTCACTCTTTTTATATTGTCATATATCATTAAGTGGCAAAATCTCATGAGTATGTTCCAATTTTGAAAGGATTATTATTTAGACATTTTCTAATGGAGCCTTCTGCGAAAAAATCTTCAAAATTATAGATTTCATATTGATTAATTACAAGTTTATAGTTACGTTTCTTTATCTGTGTACTTGAAGTTTGCCATGTACAACTCAGAAAAGATCTATCTACTTGATCGTGAATTTCTCAGCGATTATTCTACGCCTTTCATATTTTCGCCGGTAGCAACAAATCGAAATTCCTCGATCAATATGATCGCGTTTTAATAAAAGGAGATAATGGTTTCGTTAATAAGGACATTAAATTGCATTACATCTCATCTAGATAAAATTTTAGAATCGTTTCAGTTTAGGCATAATAAAAATTACTGAGATAAATATAATTTATTATAGATCTGTTTTAATTGAAATATTCTTACATTGCAAATCATGCTATATTATTTTTACTAGAGCGCGGACCCAGGCCTCCTAGTTCACTCCTCTTGTAAAACACATCCGACAATTCTTTTTTGCTATTTATATTTCTATATAATGATATATTTAATATTTTCCCAATTTTATAATTTAATATTTACAATAAATAAAATAGCTTAGTTTCGACAATATAACCAAATATATAAAATAAGTTTTTCTTACTATGTTATTATTATTTATTATTTTATCTATTTAAAGCTTACCTGTGTGCTAATTATAGATTTTCAAACTGATTATTTATTAATTATAAAGGTGAAATATTATATATATAGCTAATTAAATTATTCAATGTGTAATTACACTAAATCACTTTTAATATTTTATAAAGTATAGAAAAAATGTACTTTAGACCTCATAAATAAAACATTAATAAATTATAACATTTAATTTGTTACTGTTATTCTAGTCTATATTGTATATTTATTATAATAAACGATCCCATATATATATTAAATTTTGATTCTATATAATATTACCAAATTATTCTTATATGATTCTATAAATATCTAAACGCACCTTTTTAGAGTATTCATCCTGAATATATTCATATGTGTAAAGTACAACTTAAAATTAATAAAATATTAGACTTATTTGATTTCCTTTTTGGTAAATATATTTCATCAAATAATTTAATTTCATTAGAACACTTACTCTCTATATAAGATAATTAAGTTCTAAATAGAAAATATTATAAATATAGAATAAAATCTCGAAATTAGGTATTGTATTAGGTCTATATTTTACTCCCTTTGTAAAATGTCTGCAATATTCACACCACGGTATATATATTAAGGATTTGTGGAGTTTATTTCCAGCGCCCTTACTATTAAAAGCATTTTGTTATCCTTAAAGGATATATAATATATAATAATATATAAGAGTACTAGTTAATATGAAAATTCCTCTGTGGTTAAGTTTTATCCACGATTATTTTTTTATTGATTTTAGTAAATGGATATTCTACCGAAAGTCCATATATATATATATTATATAAATATATAATAGAGAATATAATTATAACATTTATACTTATTCATAGTTATTTAGTTAATAGTGATATATTATCACTAAATTCTGAACATATATATATACGTGTTAATTCTTTAATAACTGATTATATACTATTATCCATTAATCTATCATCAATTAAAATTTAAAAGGCGACCCAACATTTTTTATATATAAAACCTTAATTTATTTAATTACGATTAGAAATGTTTAAGTTTATATTGGATATAGCTCTTACCTTCAAGGTCCTCAGTGTCAATGGAACCCGAGAGTGATGAAAAAACTGCTTTTTCCACTAGCTTACCTACTTTTTTTCTTTCTTTATCTCATTTTCTATCTCAACAAGGAATAATGTATATAATATATATGTGATAATTTGGAAAACACTGCTAAGACCAGGGATATTTATATTGTCAACTTATATTATGGTAACTAATAATCGCTCGGATACCTTACTAGATATATTATTCATTTAGGTATATCTTTAATTTAGTATTACTCATGATGCGTAATGACTATATACTCAAAATATTAGAATTACTAATACTTTTATTAACTGCTTACTAATGAAATAAGAATAGTAGATAATTGCTAATATATTGAATATATATATAATTACTATATATATATATATATATATACTAGTATTATATAATTATATATATAGTTTATTTATTATATAATAATTAATTATATTAATTTACATAGTATAATATATATTATATATAAATATCTGAATAGAACCCATTCATAAATTATATATTTCTTATTAAATAAAAAATGACTTTGAAACAACATTGAGAAATTACTTATGATGAAAAGATGAAATTATTAATATTAAAGACTGGAAATAAAATAAGAGCAAAATTAATACCAAGAATTATAATTAATTAGAAAAAAATAAATATTTAATACCTATTTTAAAAAAATAATAATAAATAATAAAAACTAAATTAATTAATAAAAATAATCTACTATATATATATATATATCTATATATAATATTATTAAAAATAAAAATACGTTAAAATAACAATAAATACACTTCTTGGTACTTCTGGTAAATGTTAAAATTATAAATAATCTTTTTAGTTCCAATCCCATGCAACCATTGTATCTTTAAGAATCTGGAATAAAAAATAATAAATATTTATTCGTAACCAATATATATATAATATTAATATATATATATAGGTTAGTTAATATTTGTGAATGGTGTATTCACATTTTAGTCTGTATTATCAAGTCTCTATTAATTATCATTTCTCATTCTTTAAATATATACATATACAAATTTAAATTTATATTAATTATAATTAAAAAGAATGACTTTAATAAATGTAAGGTAAATATAATAATATCAATATACTACTAGAAACAATAAAAATATAAACCCTGTAACACCCTCGTTTTAGAACTTTTAAACTTAAATATATTTTAAAACAATATTTCATATCCTTATTTTCCCTTTACTTACGTGTAATTTCTCGATTTTGGAATTACTTTTGAAAGCTAGGAAAGAAAATATATAAGTTTGATCTCTCCAGTTGGTAGAGTAAACAGTCAATTATCATCACCTCTAAATACTAAACCTATATGAATAGTTTACCCGCTGTTTGAAAAGACTTTTTTTAAAACGGTTATAAAGCACCAGTAAACTTATATTATATAAATAAGTCATGACGTTTATCGCAGATATATAATCCCGACTTGCAGATACCGAGTATACAGGTACAGCACCCAGCCCTATAATCTATATATAGGACTAAATGTGACCATTACTATCTATACCTTGATAGAGTACCCGTGAGTAATTGCGCAACTTCTATATATTACACGTATAAAACCACAGTTATCAAAACATAGCCTAGCTAGTATTTATATAACATAATTCCATCGATTTTGTGATACTTAATTTAACCCGGCTTGAATGTTACTCGTCAGAAAAAAGAAAATTCTTTGTATACAATAACACATAAAATCTTATTTATACATATAAACATGTATATAATATCTAGAGAAATTAATGGTACTTGCACTAAAAAAAAATTTTTATAAATAGAGATGAAAATACCCAATATATCTAGTTTATTCACTGTGATATTAATTTAAGTGAGATTAACCTCTATAAAACAATTATTCAATATTTCAATTTAAATAAAATAAAGTATATAACCATGTTAATATAGTATATTAAGAGTTTAATAGTTATTACAATTAGCCTGAGACTGATCCGAACCTATTAGGTTAGATCAAAGGCCAATGGCCCGCGTAAGCAACAATTCGATCCGTCTTCAAAAGTTACTCAACTATAATTCCTTTTTTTGTTCTCACTGTGTATATTAAGAATAAGATCAAATATCGTTAAGTTTTATTTTACTCCCTTCAAACCGATCGAAAGAGGCTTCCCGAATTGCACAGATTTTATTGCTACTATACGGCATGTTAAACCCCTGTTGCGAGCAATAGGAAACCGCAGCATATATAGATTTTTATTAGTTCCTTTCAATTTAATCTTTAATTCAGGTCAATCCTAATATATTACATTGAAGAGACATATTCTGTTAAAATTCCGACTATAGTTTCAATAATGACTACAACTATTATTAATTTCCGAATTGGTGTCATTCAAATTTGCAATATGCATGTTACAAGGAATTATTTATAAAACTTTTTATTAAGTCTAAGGTAGCTTAAATGAGTGCTCAGGAGCGTAATGAAGTTCGTATGTAACTCCTCCCACGGATAATGACTCTCCTCGGGTTTTTGAGCTTTCAGCCTTTTTCTCAGATACTATACCCGAGCTTTTTAAGTCTTCCAATAAGTTTATTAGCTTCCTATAATATATATATTATATATATATATGAGCACTTCACAGGGTCGTAGGTTGATGGTTTATTTACAAATGCTCCAGTAATAAACGTGCCACATCTTCTACCGATATGAAGAAACCAAACTAAAATAGTTCAGAGAAAAATTATCAGATAGACTTAATTATTTGTAGATATATAAGATTATCCTTATACTTCACCACCAAGATATAAAAGCTAATATGTAATTTAAATTACCAGCATCATTATTAAATATATTACTTAATCTACTTTAATATATTAATAAGTAAAGTGTTATAAAACAAGCTATATTGTTTTATTGTCAGATTCAACTTTGATTATTTAAAAAAAGTATCCTACCTTTACTATATATATAAAAAGACTTTTTTTGCCTTGATTAATTGCTAAAATACATAATTTTTTAATATTATATATACTTTTTTCGTTACGTTATATATATATATGACTTTTACTGTTACTACGAATGATTTTATTCAGTAGAGTATTACGAAAAAAGAGAGATATTATGAGAGAGAGAGATAGAAGATATAATAAGATGAAAGATAATATATATATAGATGATGAGTGTAGATGAGAGAGAAGAGAGAGATAGAAGATATGAAGTAATAGAGAACTAATATAATAATATAATTATATAGATAGAGAAAAAAATATAGGCATTATAATATAATTATAGATTATAGTAATATAATAAATATATAATAATATATACTATATGATACTAAATACCTATAATGGAGTAATAATATATATATTATAATATATTATATAAAAGATATAGAGATATATAGTTAAACGAGAAATAAAGAAAGATAGATAAAGATAAAGTTTAAAGGGAGAGATGAATAGAGAAAGAGTTTATTATAAAAGTATAAATTTCATCAGATTTAAATAAATATATATATAAAGGATACCAAAATACATAATTTATATAAATAAATAAGATATTATAAAATATAAAATATAAAATATATATAGGTATAAAAGAAGATATATACTATAAATAAGAATATAACTACCCTAAATTGTGAAATTACATTTAATTTAGAGTAACATTAATTATGAACAATTAAAAACTAAAAGTAATATAACAAGAATTTAATAAACAAATATACTTAAATATTTCTTAAATTCCAAAATTAATAAAATAATACTATAAAAAATAATGACATTCTCTACAATTAGAAATCACAGAATATGTTATTTCTCTATTAATATGAATAGAGTTATAATCATCATAAATATTTTTAAATATAAGTACCTTTTAATAAATAAGTATATATATATTACTGTAAACACATAAATATATTATATATTTAATTATATACCCCAATTTAATTAACAATTAACTATGTAAATGACAACTGCATATATATATATATATCATAATAATTTCTTTTCTTTATATAGATTTTAATTATAAAAAAATTAGCTTATACAATGTATAATATAATTAGAAACTTATTATCGATGAAATATAATAAAATTTGATTTCTACTATAAATAATAATTGGGTACTTATTTTAATATATATTATATAATAATAATAATATATATGATATATATGAGATAGTAATATTATATAATATATATATTTATATTATATTTATAATATATATAATATAAATAATATATAATTAAATGATCTATAAATCTAGATATTTTAAACGAAGGTTTAAAATAAGTAAACAGATTCTGGGGGCCGTTTATTATGTCATCATTTATATATAAAACAGGTACATCTGCATCAATTTACAATAATAATATAATAATTTACATCTATTAACATGTTAATTTTGTATTTTCATTACGTATAACTATAGTTATTATATTACGTAAAACCTAAAAATGTACTTCAGCGCGCACTTGTTGCATATAGATGATGCACCCAGTTTTCTTATTAAAAGTTTTCAAAGCAACGATAAATAATTATTATATTATAAATAAAAAAATAAATACGTTAATGAGGTTTAATTTTTAACTATTTTCATGTAAAGATATATTTTCAGTTACGTTTAATTAAAGGGTATAGATAATATTATAAAAACTTTTTATATTATTTATAAATATATATTATTTAAAGGATTGGCAGAGAGCTGTGTGTATTTTAAATATCATGATTGTAGTTTCAGATTTAACGAAACAAAATTTATCACTTTTATGAAATATATTTTATAACTAATGACAATGTTCATCGCTTCACTGAAATCATCTTTAGAATATAAAAAATGGAGTGATGCCCTTCTGAATTTGGCATCAGAAATATTAAAAGAGTATAACCCAATTAAGGAAGCCTTGCAAAATTTTATTCCTATATTTTGGATATTTAATATTTTTTTTCTCTTAATGATTTGAACCTCTTTATCACTTTACATATGATTCTATGTTTGTTTTAAATATATTTCATTATGTCAATTTATTATACGTATATGTACTGTATATTACATATGTAGCTTCAAAATAGCCAAAAGGAAGTAATATGTATTTACAAATGTATTCGTCTTCGTCCTTGATACCCACCATTTGTTAAGTGGTTTCTGATTCCCTGTCTTTCTTTTAATTGAATCATTATTATACATCAGTTATAAAATATATATTCAACTAGTTTAATGCCTATTAATTAAGACATGAACTCACTGCTCTATGTTTTTTTATATTGCCCAAAGATTTCATGAATTGTGCACTCCTTAATAAAATTAAGGAAAACATAAACATGCCTTTAGAGTAAATCGTATAAATTCTCACCTAATATCAGCTTTATCCAGGATTTATTTCGAGAACTGATAGTGATAAAGAAAATGACAGCCCTACTATTTTGTGGGCAAAATTAATTGAGAAATCTCTTTATACTAAACCAGAACATGTTTAAGAATCCTCTAGTAAACAGTAAAATGACTGCGTATATTCCATATACTGCGCTAAACTTAACCCAGCTAATTCCAGAATACAAAATTAAATTCAGAAAACTAAATAAACAAATTAAAACTCATATTTAGTTTACTTAATAATTTCATATTAGCCTGTATATATATAAATTAATCAACAAAAATAAGCAATGTAAAAATAGGAATTAATTGGATTAATAAAATATATTTTATATATCAACTCAAAATAACAGGTATATATATATAATATGTTGCTTAAAGTATTATTTATTTATTTTTTTTACAAATTACTGTTTCATTGAATGATATTTATAAATTATCAAATACGTACTCGCTTATGTTTATGTAATGACAATGATATAATATAAATTATATAATAATAATTAATATATATTATAATATATAATTAATATATATTAATATATATAGTTGAGTCCATCATATATAAATGTCCTTAGTATACTGTAGTAATAACTAAATAGTAGTATAACCGCGTATCAATTATTTTTATATTCATAAATTACGTTATCGAGCAAAATGTCAAATTAATAAATAAAAATAAAAAAAAAAAAGTATTGAACTTATATATTTCCATATATATATATACATATATTAGATATAATAAAACTTCATTAAAGCGAATGATTAGTGGTAGAACATGAATTATTATGTGTATTAATTGAAGAAAGCATGAAATTTAAAGATAATAACACTAAATATATAAGTTTTGTTACGCGTGTAAGTAAAGTTTAAGTATATATTACGAATATACTATCTTGCGGTTCGAGCCTCCAGAGTTTTTATATTATCTTACTATGTTGCTTTTCTTCAATCACTATTTTTAAAATAGGCGATTCTCGTGAAACTCTTTTTTTATAAAACACAATTCACGAAAAGGTCTTGATTTCTTTAACTTTTATAAGCTACATCCTCAGCACTACACAAAAGATTTTAATATTTATTCATTTTAAGCTATTTACATTATCAAAATCACATAATTTGCTGTAGTTCCGGAAGACTTCTCTATGAGCAATATCTAGATATTAGACGATAAACGAACATACAATCAAAATCATTCAGGCAAAAAAGGATATTAGTAGAAGACGAACATTTATCTCCCTCATATATTCTTTTCTCTTACTTCAAGTATTAGCTATAATGATTTCCAAGAGTTGAAAAGTTGACATTAGATCAGAGTGGCAAAATGTATTATGATCAATGAGTTGATAAATAATTGACATTATTCAAGACTAAAAGGTTGATATGATTACAAGTTATTGAAAATGATAACATGATTTCAGAGGTTAAAAGTTATGATTATGATTTACAGAGTTAGGAAAAATAAGTTAAATATTCAGCAAAATTTTTATTAAAAAGAATAAATTAATTGGTTGGAACTCTACTACTATCATTTAGGTTCCTTTTTGCCTAATTATTAAATATATATAATATATAATAAATAACTATATATATAATATTAATAATATTAATATATATTAATAATTATATAATATATATATATATATAATATATTAATATAAATTATATAATAATATAATATATATTAATATATAGGACACTGGTTATATGTTTATTTATAAAGACTCCCCGTTTAAGATTTATTGATTTTTTTTTTATGAGTATATTATATATTAATATATGTTCTGACCGCCGTTGGAGTCTGATTAAGGCAGTAGTAACTCGAGACATATGAGTTTCAAATATAAATTATATATATAGGACCAGTAGTTACGTTTTTTACGACTCCCGTCAGTTTTAATATTTTATTTATCCTTGTTTTATTTTTTAACCTAAAAGAAAATAGTTCACGTGATCGTTCATAATTGTTTGCACGAACTATTGCGGTTGCGTATGGTGTGACGGCCTTTAACAGATAAAAGGTAGGATAAGTAAACTGAATGATTGGATTAAGGAACTATATTTACCCTCTCGTACCTTGTCCGTAGGGAGGGTCTCTACGTAGAAACCCCGCGTACTTACTTTATCGATATTTTTGGGTTAGATGATCGCGCGGGAGGTTTCCTTTCGCACTCGCCACTGGGTATTCGATAAGACTTCATCCCTACATACCTCTGTATCACTCCTACGGCTATTCAAAGACCCCTTTAAAATATTTTTTTTTTTTGTTTATTTTATTTTATATAATTATTTATTTCTTAATTTATTTAATTATTTATTACATTTTATTTGTTAATATAAGCTTTATATATCAACTAGCCTTATAGATTATCCTAATAAATATATGGATTATTATATGGGATTTTTTTCATGTATATATATATATATATATAAATGTTATATATATATGATAATGCTATGTTAAGCAAGCGTAGGTTTGTCATTCTTTAGGCATAAATAATAAAATGAATTATATATTAGGATATTTGTTTATTTATTTGTTTATTATTAAGCACAATTTTTGTAATACGCTTATGTATTAATACGAGCTGATTATTTCTCAATACTTTATTAATATTATATGGTTTTATTATGCGCTTAACCTATTTAAACAGAACAAATTCACATTGACACGTAGTTATATAAATCTATTTTATTATAATATATATATAAATATATTATATGATAATTATAATTTAGTTATAGATATCTTTTTATAAATATAATATGATTTAAATATATTATTCGGTAAAACTTTATAAAAAAAGCGCGGAATATAACATACGAAATTCATATTATTATTATTAAGTATGATGTATATAAACTAGAAATATAGTTATAATAATAAAAAAACACATAAAAAAAAAAATCAAAATCTATTTTACTCATATAAGTCTTATAAAAATACATTAAACAGTATTTTAGGAAAGAGTATATACTATATATATTAATATTAAACCTAGCTCCATGTTCGCTCAAGTCAATATATTATTTAAATATATTACTATCTGGGCCAAGAGCTATATAGGTAATCCCCTCTCAAAAGTACTTTATGATATGCTATATAAATGAAAAATATTTTATAATGATACAGTGGGTATTCATTAATAGGTATATAATATCATTATAGTAAATATATTATATTATATAATTAAATATATATTACATAATGTTTTCATCAAAAATATGTATATATTAATACAATATTAATGATTATTATAAATATAATATAAAGAAATAATAATTATATTTAAATACATATAGATTAATAAATATAATATATATATATATTAGAAAATAATAACTCCATTCAACTTTCTTATTAAGAGGTCTTATTTAACTCTACAGCAATATTTACCGTCACAATAATATCATTAAAAATAATTAAAACATTATATACATATTCGAATTAATTATCGTAATTATAAAAACCCCATGACTGAAGTTCAGTGTTCAATTATCATATAGTCGATAAAGTTTTAGACTCTATTTTGTTATCTCAATTGCTTAATTAAAAATTGACCAAATATAGGAGACCATACAGAGAAAAAAATGCTAATCGTCTCAGATAAATTATATACGATTTAATATATATTAAAAGCTTTCCACATTTTTTTTTTTGGTACATTTTTTTTTTCAAGTTGAACTTACCAAAGATTTTTAAGAGAAAAATTATACCCAAACATTTACCATGATCTATGACGTAAAAAGATTAGCTACTCGTTTTAAGCGATATTCTCTTCCTGCATGGCTTACAAAGAATATTAATTAAAGAGAGATAAATTCTAAAATATATATCATATAACATTAAAATTGCTTCTTTCCTGTTTTAGAAAATTAGTCATCTGTTCGAACGTAATTCTGATAAGAACAATGAAAAATCAAATTCACTTTCTTACCCAGTGATAATTTTTTAGTATCATGACTCAGTGTTTCAGAAGATTTCTAGCAATTAGTCCATGAACACAATAACACACCTTTTCATTTTCTATAAGCTATTTGTGAAAAAAGCCAGATGCAGTAGCGTTAGAAACTGAAAAAATGAAAAGAAATTTGATATTGAGATGAAATATTACTTAACTTATATTAAAAAAAACCAAGAAAGTCCCCCCAGATGGACTGTCTTCAAAAACCATTAAATATTGCTGAGAAAATAAAACCTATATGATAAAATACATGTTTTATTTAACAATATATTACATAATATAAATATCATAAAAAATATAAATAAGATTAGCAATATTTTATTAATGAGATGAATACTAATAATGAATCAATCCGCAGCTACGTTTTATATAAAAATAATAAATTAAATGGAATTAATTTCCAAATCGACATGCCCTGAGTTAAAATCTGATTCCATATATATAACGATAGTAGAAAGAGCAATAAAATCTAAAAATTCGGAAGAGCTCCCATCAATTGTTCTGTTCCGACCCGGATCAATGTTCTTGCGATCCACCTCCTTTCCTCGACTGGGAGTGAAGTGCGTCGCATACAAGCAATGTTGCGGTCGCCATTCTGCTGATACAAAGCAACAGAAAACGGTTCCCACTAGATAGAGGGAAGAAAGGCGCACAGTCGATAAGAGCATAGCCACACCCCCCCTACTACCCCTGTCGACACAATCTTCTAACCCTTAAGTGAAGCGAACTTCATGTCGTCTGCAACGCTCTGAAACAAGAGCGCAAACCCTAGAGAGTTATTACACTTTCCAATGGGCAGGATCTGGTCGACGAAAACCCTCCACTTCTTGGCAGATCTCTTGCCGATCGAAAATTCTGATATGGTATGTTATTCGAGGCTCGGCGAGACCAAGACCCTACCAAAACCAGGCCTTACCCACACACACACAATATAGAAACCACCAGTCCCCATTCACTCCTATTTTTGCACCTTTCTTCTCCTCAGCCAAAATCTCGTGGTTTCAAAAACCTTTTCTCCCATACTCCTTCAGTGACCATTGCTATTTCCCCCGCCCTTCACTGATCTACAATTCAATTTTCCTCTTCGGACTCTCCTCAGTCCGGGTCCCACGAATCAGCCACACATCACCCACCCACCGTACTGATCTATATAGATAACCATACAACTCATCGGCTCACCTGAAATACCTTCAATGCCCTATTCATGATACGCAGCATAAATCATCCTATTATATCATGTATCCTTCCATGCTGCTATAAATTACATTTCCCTAGCATTTAGCACTGAATAATTACAATTATCTTAGTGAATCGGCACTCTATTTATAAAAATTAATAATCAACGTTAATGATTCCGTCGCACCTATTTAAAGTTTCACACCTAAACGGCTAAGCGGTCTGTGGCGTTTAGCGTATAGCCTTTTATTATCTCACTCAGGTTGCCATCAGCCAAAAACTATGATTCAGTGGCTAACAACCCATTTTAAGCCAGAATAATGTATATATAGGCCTAACGAGATAATTTCTGATAAACTAAAATTTATCATCAGCAAAAAACATAGAGATTATAAAATTTAAACATATATATAAACTAAACAATGTATATAAACTGGTTTAACGTAGTGTTAAGTACATCTACCTGTGATATTATTCAAAACAAGACTTAGTAGTATAATGAATAAGAAACTGATATATATTTAGAGATGGATTGATAGGAAACCAAGGCCTGACCCTACACCTCCGCGGCCATCAATGCACGAGACAAGTGAAACATACTAAACATATTGAAAGTGCCGACATACCCGCCAACCACAAACGGAATCACCCAAATACTATACGTTATAAACTAGAATTATTCCGAAGTATCCAAAACCATACACCCGCTCTAAATTCCCAGACCGGCCACACATATCCACCGCCAACACTTCAACTCAAGCCACAATCTAAAGCCCACACACCCGCATCTCTATTATTAAGAAATAGTGCGATATTGTCTAATTTATAAATATCTATAATAATACACTTTATATCATGACGCTTATTCTACATACAAATTTCCCATTATATTTAAATTATGCTTATAATAGATATATATTATTATATATAACATTCATTGTTAAAGAGATAACACTGTATCTATAACGAGTAATCAAAAGGTTTAATGACTAAGCCACTGAAACTCACGTTATTGCTCCTTAAGTGAGGAGTTTAAACAGGAAACCAAGCAAGCAAAGCACATTAGGTTAAAAAAAAAAAAAAAAAAAAAAAATAATAAAAAAAAAAGAGAACATTTGGAAAGGTTTATTTATTAAGAAAACAGTGTGCAGAATAAATTAAATATATAACTAATTGTTATGGTGAATTTGTCAACTATTTTTTAAAACACGACTCTCTAAGCGCCAGCGGCATATTATACTTATAAAACTTAAATCTCTCCCTGGACATGCTTTATAGCAAGTCGCTTATATAGGAAAACCGATTGAGGAAAATAATAAATTAATAACTCATATGTAAAAAGAAATTCTTAATTTCAGTTATAATACTGTAATTATGAAATGGAAACATAAGAATAATAATAATAATAAATAATAATAATAATAATGAGAAATAATAATATAATAATAATAAATAATAATGGTCATACCCTATAATTAATATAAATAATAAATAATAATATCATAAAATAATAATAAGTAATAAATAATAAAATAAATAAAACTAATGAAAAATAATAATAATTAATAATTAGATCATAAAAAGAGGTTGACGAATAATAACGAGATCGACAGAAACTTAAAAAAGAAAAAATTAAATGTATGTGTTTATTGAAATATAATAACTAATATTAATTATAATAATACATTAATAACGAATATGTAGGATAAACAATATAATAATAATTAATAATCATAATTAAAATAATAATAATGTAAAAATATTTATAAAAATTACAATTAAATATAATTACAAATAAAATAAAATTTCAAATAAAAATATATAAACAAATATAATTAAAATAAAAATAGATAATAATATAAGAATAATAAATAATAATATAAAATAATAATAATATAATATAATAAATCACCCAATAAAAAATTAGATAATAATAAAGAAAAACAGTTGAGCAAGTGGGATCAACAATATGTTTTCGAACTAATAATAATCCCAATAATTTAATAATAATAATAATAAATAAAACCAAGATTGCTGCTAATTAGAAACACTGAGAAGAAATGTCGATACCCGCTGGGGTAGATCCAAATAAACCACTATAAACTAATGCCCCACGGTCAATCAATCAATAATAATAATAATAATAATAATAATAATAATAATAATAATAATAATAATAATAATAATAATAATAATAATAATAATAATAATAATAATAAAATAAAAAAAATATATCTAATATAGACACTAATAAATTACATAAAATGAAATAATAAATTAAATATGGGCTAAAGAACATAATAAATGATTAGAAAACAATATAACATTTCAAAAAAAGTTTTATCATATTTGCAATTCCAGTTAAGAAAACACATCTAAGTAATTCAAACAAGAAATAAATAAATCATTTTTTACAAAAATGCTATTAAAGTTCTACTAATCATAAGAGAAAATAACTAAAATATGTATTGTATCAAAGATTCCTTAGTAGATACTACTATTACTCCACTAATGAAATCACTAATGAAACTGCTACTATATCCAAGATACTAAAACAATCTATTAAAGCCTAGTATAAATCGAACCAAATCTAGAAATCATGAAATAATATAGCTTCCCTAAATCATAAATCATGAGCTTTAAATATGAATAATAATGGAAAGTCTCTAATGCCCATAATATCTTGCCTACCTATATGCGCAGCGATATAAAATATCCCCTAAAGCTATATAAATCATGAAGCTATAAATCATGAAATCATTAGCTTTCAGGAATACATTATGAGCTAAAATTATGATATCATGTTTTAATGCAAATTATTCAATATATTACTAAATGAAAAAGAAACACTTTAGCTGTGAACTAGACACGAAATTTAACACTTCAATATTTAGTGGTAGTCTAACACACCATATTAAATGAATGAGAACTTCACAAGAAATCACTGAACAGTAACAACTTTCCTCTTCCCCATATTATCGACACACATTTACAAAATCTATATACATATAATAAATAGTCAAATTTTATATTAATAGTTAAAAGTAGAAAAATTATAAATAAAAGTAAATCAATTAACAAAATAGAAACCTAGATATATCAATCAGTATTAAAGGGTGGCTTATAAATAAAGGTATGTATAGATAAAGTTACTATATAGGTTAAAAATTAAATCTCAAAGACAACAGTGTGGAAATTTATTATAGACGCAGTTCTATAAAACCCCGATTATTACAACGCATAATGTATAAGTAATACCAACTACTACTAATAAGTAAATAATCAATAATATAAAAAACAATTTATACCTATCTGAGGGAATATATAAATATACAGAGAAAAAAAATATAAGTTTATTATATTCTAGATAAATATTAATAACATATATAATACACATAAACTCATAATATATAACCAACCTAATACATATATATATATATGTCTCTATACAAATCTATATATATAATAATAATATAATATAATATAAACTATATAAATGTCGATTCTTCAAATTAATGACGCACGAAACCAACATATAAACAATCTTCTCAAAACCGAACGAGAAATGATTATCGATGAGATCACAAGGTTCAAATATATATAGATTAACACAGATGATATCATATAAGGTCTTCCTTTGTAATACCAAATTGAAGTAACTGAACCAGATAGGTTGTCCCCCGACGATTAACCTCCATTTTAGGTTTTCACGCAAATTGTGATATATAGCATAAACCAAGGTTAGTCGATATGAATCACGCATTAAACGACAAGAGGATAAACTGCAGGTTTGCTTCACTAATTTCTGTTAAAGAGACTGACTTGCAAATATCATGATTCCTCTTTTCCTCACCGACAAAAAATCGAAACAAAACATAACAAGCAACATCCTTACGTCTACGGTTGATTTCCATCCACCAATCACATGGTTAATGGTCCAGATAAATCTCAATTTAAAAAGTTACTTGATTCTGACCACAAACGGTATAAAAATTCTATTTATAATAAGAAGCCTCATTGTCAAATACAGAGCATTGCAATGAGATAACCCTTGGACCTTGCATTTTCGTGTTTCCATGAAGTTTTGGATTAGTGAATGCCCTTCCTGAATTAGAACTGATAGTATTTAAAAGACATGTAGATTATTGTTTTAAATCTACCAAGATCAAAATCAAGCTTTATTATTCCTCAAGTTATTTCAATGCTAAACATCAAAATATTATATTCATTATATAAGGAAAAGCGAATAATTCTTTAATATCTCTTGATGTTTCAATTATGGAAAATAATAGTTAATTCTCTGCTTTATTATAAGAAAACCCATCACTTCCATTCTAGGTATGATTTCTTTAGTTTCCTCCTTGTCAATTATAAATCGTCAGCACTACGATGTAGGATCTTCATAGCATTTAAATTTTGATCCTCTTGAGAGAAATCCCATGAGGAAATCCATATTTAAATAGTTTCGTTAATTTTAATGTTTCCTTCTCATTTGTTCCTAAAAATAGTTTACATCTTTCTCGCTGATCGTTTTCATCCAAGGCAATCTCACATCGACGTAGCCAAATAAAAAGTTTACTTAAAACATCATTTATTTTCCCCAATACCTCAAACTAGTAAATTTACCTAACGCACAATACAAAAAATATTTCCATCAACCCAGTTTTATTTATAGCTACACATAATTTGAATATTTCTTATTTCTTTAGACTTAAAGACGTAATCCCATGGTTTAAAATACTCTATTTTCATCTGACTTTTTCGGCAATACGCATACGCGCAAATATTGCATTGTCCGTTACTTTGGCCAAACAGGCCTACAGCTCCATTTGAAGATCTCTAAGCAACTGTGATTGTCACATAGAACGAAATTACCGTTGATATCAAAGAAACCGTGTTCTCTTCGGGCGTAGCTTAGAAAGAGACCACTCAATCTCACGAGACAGCATTTGAAAGGGATAATATAACTGCAACCTAAAACCAGAACTAAATAAAGATCAATCCTCCATCACGTTACTGATTTGTATTGATATTATTATTATTATTATTATTATTATTATTATTATTATTATTATTATTATTATTATTATTATTATTATTAATTTATCTTTTTAGCGTTGTAATTATCATCATTGCTATCATTTCTGTTGTTAATGTTGATATGGTTATTAATATTATTTTAACTTATTAACTTTTATTATTTTAATTATTTTTATTTATTTTTATTATTTTTCCATTGGAATTATTCCAATTATCACGTTAACATTATAATTATTTTTATAATTTTTAGTATTATTTTATTATTAATTGTTATTTTAATTTTTAATTTAAAAAAAAAAGAAGAAGAATATAACACCATGGAAAATATACCATTACAAACATTGGTTTAACCTCTGTCCTTACCAACCAACTATGGATATGCATATATAACTATATACCATGTATACTATACCTTACTATTAAAAGCTGACATTTTGCCATTCATCATATTAAATATTTTTAGAGATAAGATGATAGAACTTATTGGTAATTATTAATGGTAACATTTTTGTGTCATCTATATTATAATTTTAATTTGATTTTATATAATATATTACATTGTCCTCTTTTAGTCTCGTAATTTTAATATATTATTTATTTACTCTGTAAATTAAACAGTTTAATTTTCCTCTATTCTTTATTGTAATTTTAAATTAAATTAATTTAATTTTCACTGGATTTTAATTAATTGGCTAAATTCAATTTGAAGAGTAAATAAATGTTTTCACCACTATGCTTTGTCGCATAATTATTAATATATATATATATATATATATATATATATATATATATATATATAACTATATGTATATATATGCTGTAACAGCAACATATATATATATATATATATATATATGCTATATATATATATACTTCTATATATATATATATGACCAAAGTCTATTTATTCTTTTTAACGGTACTCGTTACCGAAAAAAATAGTACAGGGTATCTCCATGGACCATAAATAGACATTCTAGTTTAGGGATTTGTTAATTTAAGGTTAGGTTTTATATATATATAATATATATATATATATATATTTTATATATATATATATATATATATATATATACTATATATATATATATATATATATATATATATATATATATATATATATATATATATATATATATATATATATATATATATATATAATATATAATTTGTAAAGGTATTACACACGGCAAGTAGGGGGCTCGAGCCGACGGGGAACAGAGAGAGGGACGTTTTCAAACCCGTAGGGAGGGCGGGCCCGCGACACCCAAATACCAAAACTTTTAATTGTAAATAGGCCAATAATTCAATATCATTTCATTTAGCAAAACCATTTCGATGCCCAAAGGAAACGACATCTTATATACAGAATTCCAGGCAAAAGACTAAAATAATTATCATCAGAATTCACTAAACGGTAGAAATTTCATTACGTAAAGTAAACTAACACCTACAAATAGATATTTTCAATTACAACTTCAAAACACTATTTCCCTATAAGATTTTTACATTAATTTTATATTTTCATTTATAATAAATTAAATTAAAAAGTACTTTAGATAAAAGGTCAATAGCTCAGCTTTTTCTCCCATATATATATATATATATTTATATATATATATATATATATATATATATATATATATAATAATAGCATATATATATAGCATATATATATATATATATATATATATATAACTACTGCACCATGCTATATATACTAATATAATATACGGGTGTAATATATATTTATATATATTATGCATAATATGCATAATAATAATATATAATATAATATATAACTAACCAACTGTATAGTATAGCAATAATAACTGCATGTATGCTATATGCTTCTTCAATATGTATATATAAATATAAAATAAATATAAGACACAAAAGTCAGAAAATACATGCAAAACAGAAAAGACAGAAATATGAAATATGGAAATATAGTATAGCAATAGCAACCAACCTTATATATATATAATAATATAACCAATAGTAATAATATAATAATAATAATATATATATATATGTATATGTATATATATATATATATATATATATAATAATATAATAGCAATAATAATAATAATAACATCATCTCTATATATATATAACCTGTGTGTAATTTAAAAATAAAAAAATATGTATAGTTAATAATTTTATTATTAAGGATTATATACATCGAAAGCTCTATGTTAAATCGTTATCGATTTATAATATATATATATATATATATATATATATATATATATATATATATATATATATACAACAACCTTATATATATATATGCTACTCTTCTGCTAATATATATATATATTAAATTTCATTTGAAGAAAACCAATCGTGCCTGGATATAAGTAGTGCCTAATCAATACATGTGCCAAGAGGTTCCTCATTACGATTCTGTTAACAAGCTACGCCGTTTTCAAAATTCGAAGCCTTTGATGCTTGATAAAATTAAACCTGTCTTTCTGTCCTTTAAATATAGAGTATGAATCGATAAGTATGCAGAGACAAATAGCCTAATTAATAATTATATATAATTATATAATCAAATTTATTAAATTATCCAAGAAATATTTCTTAAATGGTCAGACAAGATTAATTTAAAAAATTTAAGAATAAAAGCAACATATTTGGGCAAATTAAGATTATAACCATGAAGCATATTTTATGAAAATGCTTCTAAAGTTTTCGTTTAGCAACAGACCTTTCACTTGACTTTATTTGTCTCTCTTTATATATTTCAAATACGCATAGATAAAAAATACATTCCATTGTGAAAATCTTTTACTCAAAACTTTCCTTGTTATGCAAACAAAAAGTAAAATATTTAATCATGCTTTCTTTTCTTTGGAACTTTATTTTTCATGAAAGGTTTCCATTCAAAGAAAGAAAAAGTTGCCATAGAAACGGCAATTGTGAAGAGAGGTACCATTTTTCAATAAATATATTGCAATAGTAATAAAAAATATATACATATATAAAGTCTTAATAAGTAAAAGCACTTTTACTCTCCCGCATTTGATATATATATATATATATAACCTTAATATATATATATATATAATATATCATATATATATATATATATATATTATATATATATATATATATATATATATATATATATAATAACCAACATAATATGCTATATATATATATATATATTCTTACACACGTTTCACTATCGACATATATATTTTTGATTCCATTCAAAAGCCTACCACCAACACCTATCTGTCACAGAGCTTCCCTAGTAATCCTGTCACACCCCTATTGCAAGTCTATGAAATCCTAAATACAGTTTATTCTTCTTTTCTCTCATTTTATTACTCATTTATTTCAATGCGAAGATTTGATCTACACATCCTCCACCACTTCCTAACTCAGTCACTATGCACTCTTTTCAACAAAAACACTAGCATATATCTTCCCTACAACGCTCAATAAACAAATTCCCCTATAGTTAATGTATTTCTCCTTATCTCCCTTACCCTTATATAAGGGTACTATTACTGCTCTCCTCCAATCCTTCGGAACTATACCCCCACAAACACAACTTCCATACCCAGTCAATCACAATCAATCTCGCCTCCAAACTTGATCATTTCACCACCAATTCCATATATATCAGTTAATTTACTATTCTTCAACTTTCTCACTCTAACTATTACCCTATCCCCAAAACACCAATTTCTTCTTACAACATCAGACCCACACCCATTCACTATCACCTCTTCATTCCAGCCAATGCTACGCATATTTTTGAAGTGTTCCCACAACACTCTTCTCATATCCATTTCATCAGTCACGAAAGTACCATCCATATTCATTGTCCTATGAAGAATCCCCTTACTCTCTTATGAGATTCTCTTAATCTTTCGAACTTCCTTCCATAAGAGCTTCCTATTCTCTTGCAAGTCCCCATTCACCTTCCATCCAAATTGTTGATTTACCTCTTCTTTACTCCTATGTGTAACTTCTTGTCTTTTTACCCCCTCCTTATATATTTCCATACACTTTTCTTTCGAGACCTAATCGTTGACTTTTAACACATTCAACCACGCCTCCTTTTATACTTTTAACCTCTTGAATCACCTCTTCATTCCACCACTCGCTATTAGCAATTTTACTTCCCACTTTCCCACATCCACATACTTCTCTTTCACTACTAACAAAGGCTTCCTTCATTTACTTTCATTTTGTTCACATTCAACTGATTTATTTACAAATGCTCCCACATACCTTTCCTTATAACCTTGTTCATTTAACTTCTCACTCTTAATTCTCTCCATTTCCTCTCACCATACATGCCCCATTTTACTTAATCCTGCAATAGAACAACAATGATCTGATATTCCCATTTCCAATCCTCCCTCACTGGTTTTAATATCCATCACATACTTCAGCATCTCCTTCACCAATACAAAATTCATCATATTTTTCTTTCACTTCGATAGCATCTCTACACCAACACTAATATACTTATAAATATCTCGTGCTCGACAAATTTACTTACACACATAAATCTCTCCACATAGAAATTAATCACCTTACCATTATCATTTTCTCCCGCAACCCCAAAGGCATCTGTCATACCATATATATATATATATATATATATATATATATATATATATATATATATATATATATATATATATATATATATATATATACTCGCTGCTAGAGATATATATATATATATATATACACATACCTATATATATATATATATAGATATATATATATATATATATATATATATATATATATATATATATATTGGGGAGGGAAGTAGCGCACAAGAGGCGACGAGATTCTCCCTCCATTGGGCATATATGAAGTGCTAGGGTATGTACATGGCAAGGAACTCCAATGCTGAATGGTTCTCCCCTCCTGCGTTTATATCAACATTTTTCTCACATCGGAATAGGCTCTCCTTTTTATCACACGTCATGAAATCAAATACTATATATAACTGACAACATTTCCTTCTAAAAAAAATCAAATGATAGCCACACGATTAGCATCAGAGAAGTCTAGAGGGACAGTTTCCAAAAAATAGCTTCTCATCCACCCCTCTGCCCTATCACCTCTTGGGAATTGACAGCCTCCGGTGCCCTGTTTTGATGTACGGTCTTCTTTTTTCATAAATGTCTGCAACCTTCTAATTTTCACATCACCTCTCCTCGAATAAACCTCTTATCTTATTCTTAACCGAATCTCGGGTATTTTGGCGTTCTGACAGTAAACCCTACTCTGTTGATTTTACTGTCACTATCCTTAATTTTCAGCCAAAGGTGGTTATTGTGTCTCTTTGCTCAATGATGTTATTTGATCTCATGTCTCTTGACATTCTCTCTTCTTTACCTTTCTCTGAAATCTTCATTCTTGTTGATTTCATCGTTCACTACCGTCAATGGCTTCCCTTTATTTCTCAAGATATAGCTGGTGAACTTGCCTCCCGCTCGTATCAATCATCGTCTTGGAAATGAACTGCACATTCTATACCTTTTAATAAACCTCTAATCCTTTCCTTTATTTTATTAAATCATTTTCCCTTCTGGGTTCCACCTATCACCTTTTTATATCTGTATCCTGCTTTATCTCTTCAATTATTCCGCAGGAAAGACCCCCACCTACTGCGAGGAAACGTTTTCTCCACTTCGTCGCTGCTAACTGTTCGTACTTGCGGTTGTATTCTTTGATTTTCCATGTAATGACTACTGCCTCCGTGGGAGGGGTTCTTCAGAGTGTGCTTAGCGCATTAGTGAGGGATTTTCCCTGGTATGGAGAGTACATTCCATATTTTTTTCCTTCAACTAAACCTAACAGACGTTGGTGTAATTCTACTTGCTCTCGGGCTATTCGCCACATGGACGCTGCCTTCTGTAATTACAGTTGTCTTCATACTCCAGAAACCCACGCAACTTTTATTTCATCCGAAATCGTGCAAAATCTATTCTCCGTTGAACATACAATAATCTTACTGATTTCTCTTCCTCACGTCCTTTCAGGCGTTTTGCAAAAAAATGCTCTCTATTTTGCTTCTTCTTCTTCATTCCCTTGCTTTGTATCTCCCGACGGCTCAACTCCCGTTTTACCTTTTGCTAAAGCTGATCTCTTCTCTCAAACCTTTGTTTCTAATTCCACCCCTTAGACGATTCCTCCTCCTCCTCCTCCACCTCCTTCCAACTCATTTATGCAATATATTGTAATTTCTTCGAAAGAAGGTATTTCTACTCCCTCTGAGTTTAACAATAAGAAGGCGTACGGTCCTAATGGCATTCCTCATGTTGCTCTCAAAACCTTTGCTTCTGAGCTTGCACCACGCTTTGGTGAACTATTCTATCTCTATCTTTCTATTTCGACCTTCCCTTCTAGATGGAAACGTGCGCTCATTCAGCCCGTGCCAAAAAAGGGGACCACTTTTAACTCTCCAATTATCGTCCTATGGTCAAACTTCTTTTCTTCCTAAAGTTTTCGAATCTATCCTCACACTGACTACAATCTTACATTTGTAGCTTTTAAGAATACACTATCTATAGCAGCTCCACCCAGTGGTAATCATTGCAAGTTATAAAAGACGAGTTTTGTGTAGCGATTATACTACCTAAAATTATGACTATATATATATATATATATATATATATATATATATATATATATATATATATATATATATATATATATATATATATATATATATATATATATATATAAATATAATATATATATATAAAAAGAAACATTGTCGGGAAGGAGTAAAGGGTGCTGCCTTCTCTGGAGGTTGAACCACCGCATGTTGCGGAATGAGGACAATATACCGGTGCTTTACGACTGAGCTACCCCCAACCCAAAAAAGTGGGTTCAAGAACAGTTTAAAGCAATCCGAGCTCCCTTCAAGGCGACATCACCAGGTGTCCAGCCTGTCCTATCCCTCGTTCTTTATATTTACATCTTATATAATTGCGATTAATATGCAATATTTATTATATATATATATATATATATATAATATATATATATATATATATATATTATATATAAATATATATTAAAGCATATATATATATATATATATATATATATCTTACATACTCTCCCAGTAAGGCTCACGACCATATACTCTGCTATATGCTGCCTTAATAACCTTATATATATATATATATATATATATATATATATATATATATATATATATATATATATATACTATTTAGTAAAAGGTTAATCAAGAGATACTTGCAATACCATTCATATATGAGAATAATAAAAAATCCTATGATTTGAAACAGAGGCGACAATGGGCATTTGCCCAAGTGAACAACTGAAGAGAAAAAATCTAACACACTACACATGGCCGTCAATCATATTTATTAAACATTGAGAATTTTCACAAATTTCTACATTTTAAATGAAATTCAAAAAAGGACCGAAATGAACTATAGAAGACAAATGTTGTTGACTCTCTCTCAGCAAATAATAAACAAACAAATATCATAATAAAATTGAAAATATAAAAATATGAAAACAAAAATATAAAAATAGATATAAAGCTATAAAGATATAAATAATATAAAAATATAAAAATATATAAAAAATAAAAAAAAAAAAAAAAAAAAAAAAAAAAAAAAAAAAAAAAAAAAAAAAAAAAAAGATAAAAAGATAAGATAAAAATTTAAAAATAATAAAAATAATATAAATAGTATAAATAATAATAATAATAATAATAATAATAATAATAATAATAATAATAATAATAATAATAATAATAATAATAATAATAATAATAATAATAATAATAATAATAATAATAATAATAGCAGAAAAAAACATTCTTTACGCTAAAGGCTAAAAATTGAAGACTAAGCAAGAATATTGTCAGAGCGAAAGGAAGCTACATCAATGAAGAAAACAAAAGAACCAAATTATTATTTTTATATCTTCTATTATTGACATTTCAAATTGGATTGAAATAATATTTTCCAATCCATCATTCAATCACAAAAAATGAAGAAGAAATATAAATATTAGAAAAAAATATATTTTCTCTTATAAATGAATCATTAAGCATTAAAATAATATCTGACAAATATATTAACGAAAAGTTTTTTATTTAAATTAATATCTGACAAATATATTAACGAAAAGTTTTTTATTTTATTTTTTTGTGTGTGTGTGTGTGTGTGTGTGTCCTTCATGAGTTTAAATTCTAAATTTTAAGAATTTGCTCACTTTATTTTATTGCACACATTTTCCCTCAAAGTCACATTTCTTGCAGTGATTATAATTATTATTGGTATGACATACGACCATTTCAGCTCGTTCGTACAGATTATGTTCTTTCATATATATATATATATATATATATATATACACCTATATATATATATATATATATATATATATATATATGCTGTGCTGTGCACTGTATGTATATATATATGTATAACCATCCATTAACGATATAACTGAATATATTTGTATTTGTCTTAGTAATAATAATATATATAATAATATATATATATATATATATATATATATATATATAAGGCAGTACGTAATGGGGGTTTAGTGCCACCTAATTAGGAAGAGCAAAACAATGAACAATAATAAATACAGTTTTAACTTACAGTAACTGTTAGATTAAAAGTTTTGTTAGTATGACAGATATGGATAAGCAAGGTTTTGCTAAGATAAGTTTTGTTAGGTTGGGTAAGAAGATAGTTTTTAACAGGTTAGATATGATAGTTTTGTTAAGTTATGTTTTGTTATATTAGTTTAAGATAGTAAGGAACTATGTGTTAAAATATAAAACAAAATGAAATAGTTTGAACATAAAAGAAAACGAAGCACGAAAAAAAATTCTCTGCAATACAGTTTTGTGATGTCATGGAATGACGTTCGTACATAACATAACATAGCCCCTCCCGCTGGAAAACACAACCGTTGACAACTGATTTACCCAAGATGTTGTCTAGTGTCGTCAATTTCGATAAATAATTTATTGTTTCAGTCGTTAGATATTTAGAAGCATAATTCACTTGGAAAAGTCACTTAGGTTACACTTGTTGCATTATTTTAAAGTTATTAATAGTCAACAACTATCGATACATTATAACTGTTAGTCTACGATAAGAGCCTAGATATTGTTACGTTAACAGTATTTGGCAAGATAAAATATTGTTAGGTAATGTAAGTTTGATAGATTATTGATAGGTTAGGTTATGATAGTTTAAGTTTTAGTTTTAGTATGCAAGCATGCAGTTATATATATATATATATATATATATATATATATATATATATATATATATATATATATATATATAGCCAATATATATTATTAATATGTATATATAATAATATAGACCAACCAATAATAGCCAATATATATATATAGATAAATGTTTATGTAATAATAATAATATATATATATATAATATACAATAACAACAATATATATGTATAGCTATATACTTTTAACAATATATAAATATATAATAACTATATATATATATATTACATATATAATAATAACATATATATATATGTAATTTATATATGTAATATATATATATGTAATAATATAATATATATATATATATATAATATATATATATATTTTAAACTATGTAATAATAATAATAATATATATATATATATGTATATATATATAATAACAATAATATAACATATATATACTGCTGCTATCATCGAGCCACGATCCTTACTTCTCACTTCTCTAATATATCGCCATATCAAAAACAAAAGTGAAAGATGCTGCATCATATTTCGAAAGTAGGCGGTGCTTTGTATCGCGCAGTGTTTTATACAACATTAATAATAATAATAATAATAATAATAATAATAATAATAATAATAATAATAATAATAATAATAATAATAATAATAATAATTAATCATAATTAAATCGCATAAAGTGGATATGGTTTATCTCTATCTCGTGAGATTTGAGATAATGACAACTGTTTCGCTAAAAGTTCAGTTTATAACTGATGATAAAAATTTGTATGTAAATGATTAGAATTATGTAATAAGATAAAAAACAATATTGCTAACCATAAAAGAAAGTTAATGGTAGTACATATATGCAATATCATGTCCAGGGACTGCAATCACGTGTTTCAAACTAGCGAGAGAAAGGGGGGGGGGAGTTTGCTTTAATGATTTACTGCATTAGGGTCAGTAAATTAAATTTTTTAAACAATAATAATAAAAAGAATAAAAGAAAATACTAAAATAAAAAAATAAAAAATTTAACGTAAAATAAATTTAAAAAGTTAGCAAAGCAAAGTAAAAAAAAATTGATTATAAAAAGTAAACAAAAATAAAATTCAAATAAATAAAAAAGCTCAGCTTTTTTTTTTTTAATAATATAAGTAAAAATAAGCACATGACTGATCATGAAAATCATTCATGTACTATGAATTTCAAGAACAATGGAGCTTGGAGAGGGGGGAAGTGGTAAGGATGTATTCATATGTTTTCGTGTTTTTATGTTACAGGGTTTTCGTGCATTAAATAAGAATTTTAAGCAAAACATAACGATAAAAAGAGTAAAAATTTGAATAACTAACAAAAATAAAAAATAAAACCAAAATTAAAATTTCAAATAAAGTAAAATAAATTTTAAACATTTAGTAAAGTATTTAATAACAAAAATAAAAATAAAATTCAAAATTAATTAATAAAATTAAGCAGAAAAAAAATAAAAGTGATACATATAGGACATTAATCAATATATCAATTGATCCTGGAGGTGTAGAGGGGGGGGGAAGGGTGTTGTGTTTTACAACTGTACTGCATTAGGATCAATAAATTAAGATTTTTTTTTTAACAAAAATAACTATTAAAAGAATTAAAATGATTTAAATAAAAATATTAATAAAATTTAAAATAGAAATGAAAATAAAAATATAAAAATTTAAAGTAAAATGAATTTAAAATTTATCAAAATATATAAAGTAAAATAAAAAGAAATGATAAAAAGTAATCATATATAGAACAAAATTAAAATAAATAAAAAAGTTGATTTTTTTTTTAAAAATAATATATTAATAGAATATCAGCACATGCCTGATCATAAAAATCAGTCATGTGCTATGAACTGGTGCTTCAATGAACAATGAGAGAGAGGAAAAATGGTGGGGTGAATTTATGTTTTCGTATTTTTATGTCATCGTGTTATTGTTTTCGTTCAATAAATAAAAAATTGAAGCCAAAAATAATAATATGAAATAAAAATTAAAATAACTAACAAAAATAAAAAATAAAAACAACTAAATTAATATTTTAAATGAAGTAAAATCAATTTTTAAAAACTTAGCAAAGTATTAATAACAAAAACAAAAATAAAAACAAATATTAATCAAATTAAACTAAAAAAATAAATAAATGATGATACACATATATAACTTAAAACAAATGATCCGGAATGTAAAGTGGGAAGAGTGTGTTGTGTTTTACTACTATACTGCGTTAGAATCACTAAATTTAAGATTTTAACCCTTTAAGGACCATAGGAACAAATTTGTTTCGTTTCAAATAAATGCATTATATGCGAAAAATTTCGATCGAAAAGCCAATATTAAAAACTGGACCAATTATTTGCCATTTCAGAAGTATTCATTCACACGAAGCATTTAAAAATGTTCGGTTGTTTGTTTTTTATTTGGCCTAAGCCTACATTGGGTCGAGGTGAATGCGTGCTGTGACATTTGTCATTTTTCAGATAATATTTTTTAGTAGTTACAGGTAAGTCAATTATATGAATAATGTAAAAAAATATTCTTTAGGATGTATATTGTGTGTTTATAGTGTTTATAAAGTAAATACTTATTATTATTGGACAAGAGGTTGTTATTTTCAAACGGTTAAAAAATTTACCAATGGTCAACTTTGACATAAAGTTTCATTTTTCTCAGAAAGAAATGTATCTGGATTTTATTCAAAATCTCTTTTAGGTGGCAATATAATTGAAGAGGATATCATACCAAATAATGAATATTACAAGGAGATAATTTAAATAAATTTTGGTAAGAAAAAGTTAAAATAATAATTTGATAAAATAAATTAGGCTATATACTACAAATATATGTAAGCCATTCTAATTTATGGGATATTTTTCATTGAGATTTTGCAAAAACTTTACATAACTTGAAATATATATATATATATATATATATATATATATATATATATATACTATATATATATATATATATATATATATATATATATATACTATAATAATATATATATATATATATATATATATATATATATAATATATATATATATATATATATATGCTATATATATATAACCAACTAACAAACCAATATATATATAATATATGCTCTTTCCTGCTGCTATATATCACCACCATGTATATATGGGCATGGTTTACATTCTGGCCGCAGTTCTTTTCCAGGGTGAAAATTTTATCGATATAATTAATCGAACAAATAGAGTGATGTTTTTCTTTATAAAAAGAAATCTTCGCTTTTTCTCAGTCTTAGAACTGGCTTTTGTGCGTGATAAGTGACAAAATTTGAATAATTTCTATGAAATTTTCTCTAAAAGTTTAAACATTGCATGCGTTTTTACATTTTAATTGTATTGAAGTATTTGTTTTCAGAATAATTTAATAACTTAATTGTCATATTATTAATTAATAATAAATTTATGTTCAAATGTAACACATGTAGTGCTAAACATAAACTATTCTTTAACGAAAATTCGACACAAAAATACATTGTAAAAATACTAAATGTGAATTAATTCATTGATATATGAAGCTTTATATTATATATATATATATATATATATATATATATATATAATATATATATATATAATAACTATATATATATATAACTTATATATATATATATAACTATAACTATAGCTATATATCTGCTATATATATATATATATGGATAGATATCGATGGCCAGCCTCTAGAAGGGCCACATCCATAGCTATCTCAAAAACTACAATAGCTACAAGGAAAAGGAATACATTGTTTGGATCCTGGTAAAAATTTTAGTGCGGAAAATGTAAAAAAAAAAAAAAAAAATATCTCAAACTATAATAGCTATAGGAAAAAGAATACATTTTGGAATAAATGCGAAATTTTAATTAAGGAAAATGTAAACGATCACTCCAACATTAACATTCACTAAGAATAGTGACAGCTCGAGCCGATTAGACATAGTATCTATATATATTATTTGTAAAAGGTATTACACGGCAATGTAAGGGGCTCGAGCCGACAGAGAACAGATGAGGGGACGTTTTCCATACCGTAGGGGAGGGGCGCGCGACACCCAAATGGCAAGAGCAGAAGTTCGGGAACACTAATCGGAGAAGAAACTGTAGTTCCCGGAAGCCGAGGAGCCGACTCACTGCCATCGGTGCAGTATACCCCTGGGGTAAATCTTTTGGATTAAAAAAAAAAATTAATAGAAGGTCTATTTATTTTAACGAGTAACGTATAAAAGGCCTCTAAATAGTATTTCTACTCGTATGTATTACTATAATTATTTTAACAATTTTTTATTATTATTTTTGTTTTCGCTCTAGAATAGACTGGCATTCAGCAATGTATTCGCTTTACTCCAATTGTAGTTGAGATATATGGTTGTGGCTCTTCTGGGGGCTGACCGATATCGATATTTATCGATATCGGGAACGACGCGGCCGCAATGTAAGAGAAAGCCTTTACCTGCTCAGCTAATAACATATAAAAATTGTTGCTCCCAAACCTATCTCCAAAAGTCTCCAAATGTACATGGAAGAGGGCCTAATGATGATAAAGTATATTAGCAACAATAATATTAACATCATAAACGTAACAATGTTTTCGTATATATATATATATATATGTATATACATTATATATAATATATATAATAATAATATATATATATATATATGCATATGTATACATGTATAATGTCAAAAACTCAATATAATATAATATAAGGTAATAATAATAATTTTTTGTTTTGTAACTAATATATAAAAACAACACAATATATACATTTTATTTTATATATAGATAATATATAATATATATATAACTTCAATATATATATATATATATATAACCAATATGTAATAATATGTAATAATATAATAATAATAATATAATATATATATATATACCATATATAATAATAATAATAATATAATATAGTAATAATAATAATAACAATATATATATGCTATAATATATATGTATGTAATAATAATAATAATAATAACATCTGCTATAATATATATAATATATATGCTTGCATAAAAATTGTTTTAGTTCTACTGTACTGCCTTTTGTATTTGCATCAATATATCGTTATGTATATATAATAATAATATATATACATATATATATATAACATAATAATAATAATATATATATATATATAACATATATACTAAACTAGCGTAACATATACTTTCTTATATAGCAATATATAATATATATATATATATATATATATATATATATATATATATATAATAATATATAATAATAATATATATATATATATATGTAACATAACCAACAACCTATGATATATATATATATAACAAAGTGATGATGATGAAGATGTTCCTGAAATCAGCTTGGGCCATTTTGAGTAGGAAGAGCCTGCTGCAAATGTCGAAGCAGAAGGGCATGCTGGAACTTCACATGCTGAATTATTAGCTGGTAGGATCACACGAAGGCATTATTCATCACCCTGGCGTATTATCTTAGAAGAGAGTTCCTCTCGAGATATTCCAGAGTGGGCAATTAGTATTCCTCATGGTAATTCCCTTCCTCAACCTATTTGGTATTTTAGAGAGTTTTTTGGCAATAATATTCTTGATTTTAAAGTAAGGGAGAGCAATTTATATTCAACTCAGCGAAATGTAAATAAACCACTAAGTCTGGATAAAAATGAACTAGAACAATTTTTTGGAACAATGTTACTTATGTCATTCGTAAAAATAACAAATACAAGACTTTGCTGGAGTGAACAATTTGAATTCAACTCACTTTCCAAGTTTTTACTAGAAAGCGATGAGAAGAAATAAAATGTTCCCTCCATCTCAATAACAATTTCCATGTACATGATAGGAATGATCCGAATATAGATAAGCTATTCAAAGTTCGTCCTCTCATTGAACATTTACCGTCAAAATTTCGCAAAATCCCAATGTCTCAAATGTGTTGTTGACGAGATGATCGTGCCTTTCAAAGGGACATCTAGTATAAAGCAATATAATCCTAACAAACCCCACAAATGGGGTTTCAAAATATTTGCCTTGTGCGATAAGTCTGGTATATTGTATTATTTCTATGTTTTTGATGGAAAACTAAAGCCAGTTGAAGGAGAACCAGACCTGGGAGCATCATCCAATATAGTTTTGAAGCTGGGAAAAACTATTCCTGTAAATGCAAACCATATATATATCATGACAATTGGTTTACGTCACCAAGACTAATGGCTCACTTAGCAAAAAAAACAAATCCATTCTATTGGTACAGTTATGCAAAACAGATTGAAAGGAACATCAAATGATATGCCATCAGACAAAGAAAAGCTGAAAGAGCAAAAGGGATCTCATGTAGAGCTGAGTACAGTATATGATGGCGTAGAACTACGTGCTTTGAAATGGGTTGGCAACAGAAATTGCTTTTATCAATTTCATAATACATAAATATTCCATGTAATTGATGAATTTACAATTTATATATATATATATATATATATATATATATATATATATACTGTGCATATATATATATATATATATATATATATATATAACTATAACTCATACTTGCATAGTAGCATATAATAGCATATGTATATAAAAAATGTAATATGTATATATGTATAATAATAATAATAATAATAATAACTCAACATATATACTGCCATAACAATAACATAATATATATATATATATATATATATATATATATATAACTGCTGCTATATAACATATATATATATATATATATATATGTATATATAAATATAACTTACTATATCTTCTATATATATATACTTTCATTCACAAAGTATGAGATTATTGCTAAAAAACACTTTCTCCTGGGATTTTGAGCTATATAAAGATTTGGTGTTTTTACTTAGTAGCATGGAGAAGACGATTATAAATACTAGTATTTTTTGTAAAATGAAATAAATAAGCAAAACTTTTCAATTGTTTTAGTAAAAAATCATAAACCTTACATAATAAAACTATTTTTAAGTGTAAAACCAAAAATAGTTCTCCCAAGGTTTTTATGTCCAAATGGACCAATGGAACATTTTTTAACCATTAGAAAAAAACTATCGTAAAATTATTTTTTTTTTTAAATTTCACCATTAATAGTTAAAATGCATCAAAACAAGAGAAAATATGCAAACAAATTTTATTTTTTCAAAAAAATCCTAATTTGGTCCTTAAAGGGTTAAAGTAAAAATAACTATTGAAAGAATTAAAAAAAAAATGTTTAATAAAAAATTATTAAAATTAAAAATACAAATAATTTAAAAAACAAGAGAATAAAGTTTTTTAAAATAAAATAATTAAAAACTAAATAAAAATAAAATAATTAAATAAATGAAAGAGCTTGTGTTTAAAAAAGCAAACGGATTATAAATATAAAAGTCTCACCTTGAAAAGAGAAAATATGAAATAAATCATTACACAGGCCTGCGACCAAAATGTTCCTGGGGGTTTTATAGGTGGTTGTTAATGAAATTTGTCTCCTAAATCCAAATAATCAAGCATTCATATTGCTCAATCAGGTCTAGTTTTAGATACGTCCGAGCTCCCTAGATGGCATTAGAGCTCGTCTCACAACTGACCGCGGGCGCGAGTGGTTGTGTGTTGCTTGCTCACTCTCCAACTAAGTGTTCTTACTTTAATCCATGACTGTTCTCATCTAGGAACAGTGTTTAAAGTGTATTTCTAAAGCTTTATTTATCTTTGTGAATTTTTTTGCAGGCAGATACATTAGCAAAACTCTTAATATTTCATAAAAATGAATAGAAAGTGTAAAAACAGTCCTGATAGATTTTGTTATGTGTGTGGCAAAGTAACTTTTAGTGACCATCAATGCACTATAACGCCGTTAGTAAAGTTCCTTTAATGCATATTTTGGAATAAAGCTAGGATATCAAGACAAAACCTTTGCTCCACATATGTGCTGCAAGCCTGTATCATAGCCCAACAAAGAGCGCTGGAGTGAAATGAAGCTGTTTGATAATTTTGGTGTACCCTATGGTGTGGAGAAGGCAAAGGACCATATTACAGACTGCTATTTTGCATGACCAATCTCAAAGGTGGGATAATTACTTTACGAATATATTGACAAATCTAGGAAGGTTTATAAAAATCTTTTGGTAGCCTATTGAAATTATAAAATTGTGTATAAAAATAGTATATTATTTTAGTGGCAGAGAAATTGTGGTTAAATTGTATATATATATTTATATAACCAACAACAATAACCGCCTGCTCTCATATGCACCACCTATATATATATATATATATATATATATATATATAATAACTCTATGCTGTGTCTTTCTTCTGCTTAATAACCTTTGCTGCCCAGCCAGCAGGACCCATCTTAATCATTCATGCGCCTGAATGAAAAAAATGCCCTAAACTATATATAAATTACTAATATAATAAGATTATATGTAATAGCAATATATATATATATAATATATATATATAATAACATATATATATAAATAGCCAACTATATATATATATAATATTCTTTATTAACAGTATGTAATAATAATATTGTATAATATATATAATAATAATAATAATAATATATACTATATATAATACAATAATATATATAATATAACCACAATATATAACAATATATCTGCTATGCTATATATATAACCTTATATGTATGTAATAATAATAATATGTATATATATATAACAATATGTGTAATGTAATGTAGTATGTAACTCTTGTATGTAGCCATGTGTATGCTGCTGCAGCATGTAGCCAGCCCAGTATCAGCAACAATGCTCAGCTCTTTGTTCAGCTGCCAGTATGTAACCTAGCTGCTCCAGCAGCAACCAGCAATAATAACATGTAGTATGTAGCCAATATGTGTATAACAACATAATGGCAATAATATATATCAGCATAGTAATAATAGCCAGCCAACAGCCAGCAGCCAGCGTATGCAGCTAACAATAGCCACCATATGTAATAATAGCTAATAGTAACAACATAACCTTCATATGTATAATATGTACAATAATATAACAACATAATAATAACATAACCAATATCTGCTATACTAATAATTCTTAAGTGTCAGTACTAATTAACATGTAATATATAATAATATATATATAATAATAACAGCATAACAACATAACAACATATACATAACATCTGGCATAATAATATGTTAACATATAATAATATATATATGTATGTAATAGTAATAATATAATAGTATGTATATATAATAATATATATATATATAATATAATAACAATAACCAATACTAGAATAGCATATATATACATATATCAACAACAGCATAACCTTGTATAATGGCATAATATAACCAGCATATATATATGTAGCCAACCGCCTTCCATATGTACGCCAATAATAACCAATAACAACCAATATGTAAGTAGTATACGCTATTCTATATAGCGCAACAACAACAACAGCAACCTACTACGTTATATGATCCTAACAACATATATGTAATAACCTTAACCAGTATATATATATATATATACTATATATATATATATAACTGCTCTTATATATATATATGCTATAGTCATGGAAGGACTACATAAGTCTGAATTTCGTTTTCTAGTGTTTAAGATTTAATTTTTATTATTTTGGCCCTTGAGCTTTTAAATTTAGGTTTTAATGTTCAAATCAATTTTACTTACTATTTTTTTTATTAATTGGCTTATTTGTATGGGTGTAACAAAAGTCATCGTGACTCGCTTTGATTTTTCATATTTTACATATTTACTGTAAATACGATTTAACTTTTTTAACATTTATGGTTTTAAATTTAGGTTTTAGTGTGTGATAATTTAACCTTATTTCACGTTTGTTCGTTTATTTTTGTCTGTTGTTTGTTTTGTAGTTTGCTGTATGTGCATGTAAGATGGCAGATTTGCACAGGCGCGGGCTTACTATCGACTTTACTAACAACCGTGGCTTGCAATCTAACTCTGCATCCGTGGAATACCACCTCTCTAACTCTAACCCTAACCTTTTGCTCCTCTCTCAGACTCAGATGGCTAGGAATTCATCCTCTAACTCGTTTAATATGTCCAACTATAACTTATTTCATAATTTCCGTCTGAAGGGGGGAGTATGTGCCTATTTAAACATAAACACTCCTGTAACACGTCTTAAGAATCTCGGAATCTCTAACTTCGATGTTCTGTGGCTTAAAAATCTTTCTTCTTTCTACTACAATAATCTTGTGTTTCTACTACTGTTCTCCTAACAATTTTCACTCTTTTTTGAATATCTTACAACTTCTCACAGAGACTGTTATATCTTCTCATCCAAATACTGAGGTCCCTCTATTTAGGGGATTTCAATGTACCTAACACTGAATGGTTGGGTTCCTCTCTATACTGATTTAGGTGGGGGAGGAGGCCGAATCATTCCAGCATTCTCAACGACCTGGAGTAACTAATTAAAGAACACACACACACAATCCGGATCGTCCCAACCAATTCTTGAACACATGACCTATGTTTCTACTAGTCCTTCTCTCTATAAATACACACCTTCGCTCCTATGAGTAAATCTGAGAATTATATATCTCTTGTTTTATTTAGTCAGTACTGGTAATTTATTAGCCTTTATTTTGTCACTTTCGTATCAGGCCACAGGTGGGTTGCTAACGTCCTTCATAGCTATAATCGGAATGACTGTTTGACTGGCGACGCTGGTTTCTGCCGATGGAGTGGGAACTGTAATCAATTGATGAGGAGATAGTTCAGGTTCATTCGCTTCAACTAAAACTAAATCTTTCTCTCTCATAATCCATGGTCCGATCGTGCTTGTTCTCTGACCATTCAGGTTAGAGCAGTGCTTATCGGGAATGGAAAATTCTCCGTTCTCTATCACTCTTGCTAATTTTCATTCAGCTAGAAATCACGTTACAGGGATACTCTTCGACGAGCAAAGCGCGCTTTCATCAAGCGAAACCTCCTAGGTTCCCCTACTGAAAAATCTTTCTGGCTTCTTGCCAAAAACATCTCTAACAACTTCTGTCAATCTGCCTTTCCTCTCTTATTCGATCTGACGGTTCTGTTGCCAATTCTCCAACTGAAAAGGCCAATCTCATTGGTGTCCTATTTTCCTCTAACTCAAACCTGGACGATTCTGGCATTCTTCCTCCCCCACCTCCTCCTCCTCCTCCACCTCTCAGGTGTCCTATGCCTTTTGCCTGGATTACATTTGATCGGGTGCATGGACTCCTGAAATCTCTGAACGTTAGGAAGGCGGGTGGACCGGATGGCTTTCCTCCCCGAATTTTGAGGGAATGTGCCTCCGTGCTGACCCCGTCCCTCGTTCAACTATATTCTCTATGTCTCAAAACTAACACTTTCCCTCGGAGTGTTAAGGGCGCACACGTCCAACGCATTCTTCAACTCATTTTCGTTCTGCTCCTCTTGCAGCTTTGTGGAGGGGCTCTGGTCTCATCCGGCTTTTTGGACGGGGTCGAGGTCAGCCAGACTTTAAACTGTTCCGGCCTGCTCCACTTCTCTTGACCCTCTATCTTTGCGGCGCGATGTTTGGGCTTTCAGCTCCGTCCTCGCGTACCACCACCTTTACGACGCCCTCGTAACACTGAAGGTTGCTGTGGCAGCGCACGAGTTCTGTGTGGATATTGGTAACTCAAGGTTAGTTCGCTGCGGTGCTTGCTTCCTTCTTTACTGCCACCTCATTTCTGTGGAATTCTCTTCCATCTTCTGTGTTCCTGCTGAATTTAATCTCCCTCACTTCAAAGCTTGCGTCTGTGCTCATATGCGTAATTTGCGTTAAGTGTGAACTTCTGAGGCGTGCAACACCCCCTCCTTGAATAGAGCTTTGCCCGTGAGTGGTGGTGACAACTGTAATATATATATATATATATATATATATATATATATTTATTTATTTTTATTTTTATATATATATATATATATATATATATATATATATATATATTTCAGGATACTGGAAGAAAGATGTGCTCTCTATATCAAAATTATGGTCCAATATGATGAGGAATTATATTTTTTTTATTTTTTTTTTATTTTACCATTATTTTTTCACTTTATTAACTATATTTCAGTAAATAATGATCACTGATTTACATGATTTCATTCAAACTTTACCCCTCAGATTTCTACATTAATAAAAAAAATATGAACTTCTATATATCCATATACTCTTAAATTGAATATAAAAATTGATTGTATTTAAAATTGGTAAACACCATAGTGCATGAAAATTATTATTCAAAAAAAAGTATGGAAACATGAAGAGTAAAACGTTTTTCTTCACTTCTCTTCATTTCCAGGTATCAATACTGGCACACTGTGAGTCTACCCTGATGTTCGCTTCTGCCATTAAACCACAACCACATGGTCCAGGAGTTCAAGTTCCTTCTACACCTGAAAATACTGAGCTACAAGACAATATAGAAGATATAGAAGTGGATGACACTGACACTTCGAGTGACATATCAGCCTACACGTCTACAAACCCTTTCAAGACCACTCACTAAAGTAAATTAAATGACTTGACAAGAGATCTTGGTCTTTCTAAAGAGAACGCACAACCTCTTGCATCCCGTCTTAGTGAGAGCAACCTCCTCTCTCAAGAAACTACATACTTTTGGTTAAGAAATAGAGACGAAGAGTTTCGAAAGTTCTTTGCAGTTGCTTCTTGCAGCTATTTGGTGTACTGCAATGATGTAAAAGGTTTAATTGAGGCACTTGGCGTTCCTTACCAACCAAGTGAATGGAGGCTCTTCATTGATTCTTCTAGCAGAGGTTGAAAGCAGTACTCTTAAATATTGGCAATAAAATGGCATTCCCGTACCTATTGCCCATTCAGTTCAGTTAACAGAAAGCTACAAAAAATGGAAGTATTGATTAATACAATTAAGTACTCTAACCACAACTGGTTAATATGTGGTGATCTTAAAGGTCGTGTCACTTTTACTTGCAATAACGATAGTATAAAATCTTGTTTTTAAAAAATTACCTATGAAAAAAATATAAAGTTCTTAGAAGCCATGTACATCCAATATGCAAGCATAAAGACAAGAGTTTCAATTTTTAATTTACTACTTTAATGTATTTAAGAATTAATCCTTTCTTTCAGTTTGTGTGCCTTCTTCTTGGGATGCAAGGAGGCTACACAAAATATCCTTGCTTCATGTGTCTATGGGATAGCCGTGCTGATAGTCTTCACTATAAGCAAAAAAACTGGCCAGCTCGAGAGACATTCCAAATTGGCTGCCACAACGTGGTAGCTGAACCTCTAGTCCCTCCCAAAAATGTTTTACTGCCTCCTCTTCATATAAAGCTTGGCCTGATGAAGAACTTTGTCAAAGCACTGAATAAAGAAGGCCAAGCTTTTAAGTATCTACTGCAAAAATTCCCACACATCAGTGATGCAAAGCTCCATGCAGGCATATTTGACGGTCCCGAAATTAGAACTCTGTTAAAGGACAATCATTTTTACCCCAATATGGAAGCCAGTGAACAAGATGCATATCGATCGTTTAGTAAAGTAATTGACGGTTTTCTGGGAAATAAAAGAAGCTCAGAATATATCTCACATGTAAAAAATGGGAGCTCGCATGTCGATAAAAATGCATTTTCTCCATTCACATCTTGACTATTTTCCCGCAAACTGTGGAGATTAAGGCGAGGAACAAGGTGAAAGATTTCACCAAGACATAAAGACGATGGAAACAAGATATCAAGGACGCTGGGACATCAACATGTTAGCTGACTATTGCTGGTGTCTTAAACGCGACGAACCAACATCGCTTCACAAACGGAAATCATCAAGGACTTCGTTTCTTGGAAAATAGTTTCTTGCACGTCTTGGGTAGGCTCATAAGTAGTCTGTAAGTTTAAAATTAATTAAAGGAAAGTCGAATTGAGTCGGTATTTATTTTTTTCCTAGTTTACAAGTAATTGTAATTTATTAAATAACTTTGATATAAATAACGAATTTTCTTAAAAATTACCCAATTTCTAAAAAGTAGTGCGGCGCTGTATCTCAAAAACCCAGACCTGATTGAGAGCAAAATGAATGTCATATTTCAATTTAGGAGGGCAATTTCTTTAGGAATCACTTCAGAAAACCCCAGGAACAGAATTTTTTTTTTCAAATGCAGGCCTGTTATATATATATATATATAATATATATATATATATATATATCATATCAACTATATATATATATATATATATATATATATATATATATATATATATTACCACCACCCAAACTAATGAATACATAATTATGTTTATAATATATGTATATATATATATATATATATATATATATGATGCAACAGGTTATAAAGAACTCATAAAGAACTTAAAAAGTTTTTATTGGAAATTTAAAACAACATCCAAATTCTAAATAAATGTTGCTTTATTTGGACATTTGACGACAAAGAAATGCTTTATTAAAGATTTAAAACATATGAAGAAAGATTTTTTGAAGAATTGAAACATATAAAGAAATCTTTTATCGGAGATTAAAGAAAACAAAAAATTTATTTATTAAAGATTAAAAAAAAACGTATAAAGTAATCTGTGAAAATTTAAATCAACATATAACGGAATGTTTTATTTGAGATTTCAAACATATAAAGGAAGATTTTATTGAAGGCATACTGTAAAGCATTTTAAGATGGTTCTATTGAAAAATTAAAACAACATGTAAAAAATTATGTTTTATTGGAGATTTAAAACGACAAATAAAGAAATATTGTTTTATTGGAAACTTAAACGAAAATGGATAAAACGATGATCCTAATTTACCACCTTGGTATCAAGACATTTTTCTCATTTATTTATGATACAGAGATTGTTTTTCTTTGAAAAAATTTGCCTATTAGAAAACAATTAATAAGACGAGAGAAAAATTTAAATACAGTGCCATATATTAAATGCTTGTCAAATAATATATATATATATATATATATATATATATATATATATATATATATATATATACCTAATATATATAAATATTGATAACCAAATGGCACTTCATTATCTTTAGCCTCTATTTTACTAATGCTCATTTCATATTTTATAATCTAATAATATATTCTTAATAATATAAATCTATATAACAATAACAACCTTAATAATAATAATATGTAATATAAAATATAATATAATATATAATAATAATACCTTCTTATATATATATATATATATGCTAACAAATAATGTTAATGATTAAATAAGTATATAGATTTCTTAATTAGGCCTCGCCTACTTTTGCATAATAACATATATATATATATATATATATAACCTTATAATATATGTATGTGCTAACAATAATAACAATAACCAGCAGCCATAGTAACATTCTTCTACAATAACCAATATATATATATATGTATATATAACATAATATATATATAACAACTATATAATATATATAACATATATATATATATAATAATAATAACATATATATCTTATATATATATAATATAAAATAACAATAATAACCCAATATATATGCTGCTAGTATATATGTATATATATGTATATATATATATATATAACATAATATATATATATATATATACAATAAAAACTGATCACCAAAATCGATCTCGTTTAGTAAGTAAATCCCAAAGAATATACTCCTACAGTCATCTTACAACAGTATTTGGTTTTAAAAATTGAATTTGATTACCAATTTATATTGAAGAATTTAAAGAAAATTTTATGCTCTTAATTTACTCGTTTTAAAAATTATCCATTTAAAGTATTTATTAGAAAATTTTTCATTATATTATCAACAATATGTGTTGAACTAAAATTTATTTTATTTTAAATTTGTCAGCAACATTTTAAACATAGAAAGCTTTTCACATTACAAAATCAATAATTGAAATTAATTAACTTGTTACAATTTTGCATTTCCACAATAATATATCTTTCAAATTATTAAATGTCTAAAAAAGATAGAAAATTAATATCTAAATAACGATGGTTAATTAAAACTTAATCAAAGGTTTAAATGTCTGAAAATGTCAATATCAAAACTATCAATTCAAAGAGATACATTGTTCTTTCACTTTATAGTATTATAACCAGTCGATATATATATATATTATATATATATATATATATATATACTCACGTATATATATATATATATATATATAATATATATATATATATATATATATATATATATATAAAAATATATATATATATATACCAACATAATAACTTGCTCATAACATAACCTTATATCCCAATATGTATGTACAGCAACAACAACAATAATAGCAGCTTGCTGAAAACATGGAATAATAACAATATGCTGCTGTAACAACAATATAATATAACAATATTATATAATACAGTACTACTATAACCAGCCTAGCCAACTAGCTATATATATATGTAGCATATATGGAAATATGAACGGAAATATGAAATATAAATATAAAAATATAAATAATATATATATAATAGCATAATATATATATATATAATAATAACTAACACTATCCCATAATAGCATATGTAACTAATATATATATAATATCTTATAACATATATAATATATATATTTTATATATTTATATATATTTATATATATATAGCATATATATATATATATATATATATATATATACTCTTTATATATATATATATATATATATATATATATTTAACTTAACATAATATATATATATATATATATATATATATATTAGGAAATTTATTAAATGGTTCATTCTCTTATAATCTCTAAGAAATTGAAGTTTTTTCTTATTTTCATTTTAGAAAAAACTGAAAATCGTTTTATTCTTCTAATTAAAGTCTTTGATGTGAACCAAATCTATTTCCCCAAAACTTCTCCAAAATCCAAATGGTGCTTCCAAACTTTCCTTTGTACAAGAAATAACCTTTTATGCGAGTATAATGCATCGATTTATAATAATATACATGTAATATTATATGTATACGTTATATATATATATATATATGTAATATATGTAACCTTAACTATATATATATAACAACCATATAGCTCTTTAACTAATATTCATTCATAACTTAATATGCTTAATATGTATATATAATAATAATAATATAATAATAATATATAATAATAATAATAATAATATATATAACCTAATATAATATATAATATATAGTATATATATATATATATATATAATAATATATAATAATATAATAATAATAATATAACCAATAATACATAACCAACTATCAACTGCCATATATAACAACATA